>LPNX010805235.1:728-49377 GCA_001517045.1 Pseudotsuga menziesii
AAAGGAAGACAAGTTCCCCTTTAGAGAAAACCCGAGGTTTGACCGTTTTATCATATTGAGATTTAACCCTATTCTTATGAGCCTGATTTGTAGTCAACGCATCTCTACGTTGTTCATCAAGGTGTTCTAAATGGAGCAACTGTTCCTCAAGCTCAGTTGTGTCAGGTAGCACATGAATAGCTATCTGCAAGGATGGGATTTCGCATTCAATCGACGTAATAGCTTCCACCCCGTGAACGAGTTGGAAGGGGGAAAAACCCGTAGCAGTTTTGACATTGGTTCTATAATCCCAAAGAGTAGGATATAACATGATGTGCCAATTCGAGTGGGCTGCATCAATAGTACGTTAAAGTATAGTTTTTAAAGTCTTGTTTACAGCCTCAACCTGACCATTTGCTTGCGGATAATATGGAGAAGAATGTTCTTGTCGGAATCTGAGCATGGTGGTCAGCTCTGTCATCATGTGATTTTGGAAATGACTACCATGGTCAGTGACAATCACTTTGGGAATACCAAACCTAGCAATAATCTAATTAAACACGAAGAAAGCTGCTGTTTCCCCATTGTCTTTGAAAGTAGGCATTGCGTTTGCCCATTTTGTGAAATATTCGACAGCGACAATGATGTATTTATGCCCCCCAGCCGAGGCTGGGTTGCATGTCATATAATCGATCCCCCACTTCATGAAGGGGCCTACCGAGACAACGGGAAACAAGGGAGCAGGATGTGACCGCATTTTTCTGGTGTAAAGCTGACATGGATGACAGCGTTTCACAGCTTCCACACAATCTTTAAAGATGGTGGGTCAGAAATACCCGGCACGTAATATCTTCTGGGCCGTTGCTAACCCAGATAAATGACCCCCACATGCTCCGCTATGGGAATCATTTAGGACAATCTCCGCTTCCTCATGAGTAAGGCAGTGATGCAAGACAGAATTTACCCCTCGTCGATATAATGTATCTCCTATAATGAGGTAGTTTTAAGCATGGAGGCGTAACTTGCGTCGGTCTTCCCTAGAGTAAGCGGTAGGATACTTCAAAGTCTAGAGATATATAAGAATATCTCCGTACCAAGGATCAGAGGTGGATATAAGGAAGATGTGCTCATCTGGGAATGAGTCATCTTCAACCACTACATCTTCTTCCGTAGGGAATTCTGCTATAAGCTCGACAAAAACTAAGGACTTTTTGGATTTAGCAGATTGGAAAACCAAGTAAAACTCTTGGAGAATGACTATCCACTTATTGAATTTTCCCCCAACAATCCGTCGGGATAAAACATATTGGAAAGGGTTTACATCCGCCACTACAGTAGTGGTCCTCAGTAAGATGTAGTGCCGTAACCTCTGTACAGCATACATAGCTGCTAAGGCTAACTTCTCGACGTGGGAGTACTTAAGCTCAGGTCCAACCAAAGCGCGGCTAAGATAATAGACAACATGCTCAACGAGCTTGTCGTCCTCCTGAACTAGCACTACCCCAATGGTAGACTCCGACGCAGCCAGATATAATATAAAATCCCTAGAATAATCTGGTGGGCGTAATAAAGGAGTCGACAACAAGGATTTTTTCAATGCCTCGAACACGAGTTGTGCAGTTTCATCCCATAGAAATGGGGTGTCCTGTTTAAGCAGGCACATGAAACCTTTTGTGATCTTGGCATAATTAACGATAAAATGTCGAAGGAAGTTAGACTTTCCTTGTAAACTCTGAAGTTGCCTAAGTGAACGAGGAGGAGGCAGATTTATAATGGCCTCGACTTTTAAAGGATCCACCTGAATGCCCCTACTAGAGACAATGAATCCAAGCAATCTACCTGAATCGACGCAGAAAACACACTTGTGGGGATTCAAGTGAATTTTATAGTATCTGCATCTCTCAAAAATCAACCGTAAATGATCTGGATGCTGGATCCTCTTGCGAGAATGAGCAGGCAGATCATTAAGGTAAGGCTCGACAATGGATATTATGTCGTGAAAAGCAAAGTTCATGGCTCGTTGAACGGTTGCCCCTGAATTTTTCAATCCAAAGGGCATTTTTCTATACGCGAATGTACCCCAAGGGAAAATAAAAGCAGTTTTATGCTGGTCTTCCGGTTTGATTTGGATTTGATTGTAGCCAGAGAAACCATCCATAAATGAGAATACCTCACTACCCGCACATGCATCTATGATCTGATCAATAAATGGTGTGGGGTAATTGTCCTTAGGACAGGCTTTGTTAAGGTCTCGAAAGTCCGTACAAACGCGAATAGTCCCTTTCTTTTTATCAATAGGAATTGGGTTGGACACCCATTCAGTCAAAGCTACGGGATATATAAAACCTGCTTTCAACAGCTTTTCAACCTCTACCTTCACAGCCGTCGCTTTACGCGGGTTCATGGGGCATAATTTTTGCCGAACTGGTTTGGCATCAGGATAGGTTGGGATCTCATGTTGAACAATAGATGGATCAATGCCTATCATCTCCTCATATGACCAGGCAAAGATATCGCGGAATTCCTTGAAAAGGGCAGTATAAATGGCAATCTCCTCCGGAGAGCAGTTTGCACCTATATAGATATTTTCCACGACATCTGGTTTTACAGAGATGTTGATTGGTATAGTGGCGGAAATGTTTGCCATATTCCCCTCGGAAAACACTCCTTCCCTAGGTAAAGGGTTGACAGGTGTATCAACATCATCCGACAGTCTCACATGAAACTCTTGGTTTTCTATCTTGCTTAGCTCTAGAAGGAAATAAGATCGGTGATGAAGATCCTCACATATCTTATCACGTGAACACATAGCTTCCAGAATAGCTTCATCAGAAGGTAAAATGGTGTCTAAGCAATCTATGGAATGTAAAGAGTTTTCTGGCCATTGGAGCTTATAGACTTCTTCCAGATCCTTCAAGATTGTAAGAGGATCTGGAATGGGATCTACAGTGGTTTGGGTAATAGCTTGATATGCCACTTCCACTGCAGATAAGGGCACTTCCGGTTCCTGAGGGGTTGGGAGGACCCAAGGATCAGTCCTATCGACCACCGAATCAATGGAATTACCTACAGTAGTAGAACCGATATAAAGGACTGGAGCTGGAATATCGAATGTGCCCATCAATGATGCGTACATTCCAGCCCCCAAGATCTGTGTAGCAGGTTTGGCCTGATCAACCAATGGCACAGTGGAATATTTAGACTCTAAGTGGCCTTTTCGAGTAAAATCAAGTTGGTCAACAGTGACCACCTTGCCCTCATGTGGAAAAACCATGACACGAAAGACAGCAGATGCAACAGCAGACATTGCATAAGTCCAATTCCTACCCAGAAGCAAATTTTAGTCCAATGGAGCATCAATCACTTCGACTTCAACAGACACTGCTTTTCCAGCCAACTTAATCTCAAAAGTTGGTAGGATACCATGTGGACGGAAAGACCTTCCATCAAAAGCAGTAAGTAAAGTGGTTGATGGGACCAGCTCTGGGGATCCAAGAGCTTTCCAACAGGCCAGGGACATAACACAAGTAGAGGCTCCCTCATCAAAAACTGCTCGTCCAATGGTATTACCACCATGGAAAACATCTATTGATAGATCTACATGGTAAGGGAGGCAAATTTTAACATCAGAGAGATTAAATTTCTCTAAGAGACTCGAAGAGTCCATGCTACCTAAAGCTGCTAAGAGGGCATCCCGCTGAGCGGGACAGCTCTGTAGCACCTCCAAAGCTGACATTGCACACGGAGTCTGAGCCAAGTCTTCAACCACAGAGTAGTTAGAAGCGGCTCGGGCATTTGGGTTATGCAAAGTCTTCTTAAAGACACCTTTGGGTATCTTTGGCATTATTTCCGCAGGTTTCTCTATAGTGAGAGGGTTGGAAGATTCAACTACAACTTTACCCTTCTCATCGGTCTCTTTCTCATAGTTTTTGTTCCTGGTTTGTAAGAAAGTTGAGGATCTAACCATGTTGATATAATTGGGGCCAGGGGCAGGTTGAGTGCCCCTTGCTACAATAGAAGCTGAAGCAGAATTCTTCCCTTGGGGAAATGGATCCTTCAGGACAGCTGACGGTTGAGCTTGGAGCAGCTTCTGAGCTTGTTCCATGAGGGGACAAAGATGAGTAAGGTGGTCCCCTTGGCACAACTTACAAGGGAACTTGACTTTCTTATTTTCCTTTTTTCCCCCATCAGCATTGTTTGCGGGCTTTGGCTTGTTTTGATTTTGGTTTCCCTCTCCCTTTTTACCTTTCTTCTTCTTCCCGCCACGCTGCTGATTGCACTTCGAAGAGGTTTGAGCAAAAACATTTGCATTTTGGGAGGAGGGGGCAGACTTTGCTGCCTCCACCGTAGACTGTTTGACAGACAATTGGTGAAGTTGTTTTGTCAAAGACTCTACAGTGGGAGAGTTTACGGACCCAACCACACCATTGGCATGGGGTCCAGGCTTGGGTTTCTCAGCCTCATGTGAAGGCCTTTGTGCCTCAGGGATAATTTCGTATAGAATCCCAGACTGTGAATAAATCAAGTCCAACTGCTGGGCCCTGAGTATGGCTTCTTCTCCACTAGTCACTCCTGATGTGGAAACATCCTTAGATATGTATGGAAACAATGACTTAAGGAACCACTCTAATAAAAACTCAGGAGGGATGGTAGCTTTGATAAGACTCTTTTGCCTCCTCCACTCTTGGATATGATCTGAGATGTGGGTTGCCTTGTTTTGTCTGAAAGTGGACAACAAATCCGTTCTGAAATCGTAACGGACCGGAAGCTGAAAGTGACTGAGGAAAGCACTAGCTAGGTCCCAGAAACTACTAAAAGCAGTAGAAGGCAGCTAAATGTACCATTTTTCCGCAGTGCCAGTCAAGGTCCTCTGGAACAGCCTCAATTTCACTGAATCTTCATTCAATGAGTTGGAAGAACACCATAAATGGAAGGTGGTGGCATGAGCCCCAAGATCTTCACCAGACTTACCTTTGAACTTAGGGATGTCCGAGGGCAGTTTGGTGGGAACAAGTGGCCACAAGGGGTCATGCCTCACCGGATCATTCATCAATTTAAATAAGTCTGGAAAGTTCAAAGTTGCCAGAAAAGGAAGTTTGGGCCTAATCGGTGCACTAGATGTGCCAGCTTGGGGATTAGAGGGTCCAGCCCCCGAATTCCCATAGGTAAAGGTGGGGTTTCCCCCTGACACCGATTGTGAAGTGGGAAGGTTGCTTTGAAACGGATTCCATCCGTAGGCCACCGGATTTTGGGTGGGAGGTACAGTGTAAGTGGTTCGGGCCATCCCCATAGAAGCTGGGGTCTGAAAGACTGGAGCAGGTATCCCTCCGCTAAACAAAGAGAAGGGAGAACTCGAGTATGGGACCGAAATAGGGGTATGGAAGCTCTTCCCATAAGAGGTGTTGCCTCCAAACTACACTCCTACATATGAAGGATATGGGCCTACGTATGGACTGGATGGGGGAATGTGCCCCCCATTCCAAGGAAATCCTTGGACATAAGCCGAGTATCCTACCGGACCACTCTGAGTAGTGTAAGGGAAGGAAGAGGGAATGGTAGGTATACTGGTGATCCCAGCAACCGTGTTACCAGAAATACCTCTTATGTTGGAGTGAACCGGTGGTTGAACCACCCGGCTCGCTGGAGTCAAAGGTGTAGAAGGCAAACTAGATCTAGGGGCACTAACCGGGGGAGGTAGCCCCCCTTCAACCGGAAGGGTTGAGGTAAACACAAAAGAACTCTCTTCCACAGAAGACATGACTCTACTCAAAGGGACACCTACTACTGGTGAACTAAAAGGTCTAACTTGGACGATCACAGGATCGTTAAGATCAGTCAAGGGGGAGTTAAAATTTCTTGCAAACTCATCAGTTTGCAATTCTTCTATCTCGACTGTGTCAAAATCAAAACGGTTAGCTATCAATTCCGGTTCACCAAGAACCTCACTTACTCCTACTGGTTCAAAAGAACCGTCTGTGCCTAATCTCCGCCTTTGGGGTAAAGGTGGAGGCCCCAATGCAGTGAGAGGAGGAAGGTTTCTCAACCTTCTTGACCTTCTAAAAAGTTGGTCCTCCAGAATTAAAAATTTGACTAATCACACCCTAAGGTCAACTAAGCACAAGTAAATCCATAGAGCATACACTAAAAAGATCCTAGAGTCTCAAGCAATCAAACTAGAGTATAAAGATATGCTTTCCCGAAGAAAGCTGATGAACGATTACTTGGCGTCCTTGAGGGGTTCTCAGGCACAAGCGGAGGAATCACCCACCACCCTCCTGCGCTTTCCACAAGGGTTACCTTCCAAGCCCGTTCAAGGTGAACCAGAAATAACCTTCCAGTTTACCTAGGTATGAACCCTAAGAGACAAGAGACTAAAGGCTACCTTGACAATACCAGCTGTCTGGGGGGACAGTCGCAAGCCGAACTTGTACGCATGGGCAGGGTAGCTGAGCCCGAAACTCTGTCTAGGACAGAATCCCCAGATGCATAAAAGTCCTGGGTTACATTTTGACAAGGATTCAGAGGGTTATCTCCTCTGTCCAAGCCTCCATGAGGCCTAGTGCTTAACTCCCGTTTGAGAGGAGCTTCCTAGATACAGTGATAGAATCAAGGATTTACCTAAAGAACGGTCCAATACGTATGAGTTTATAACTTGTGGGAAGTTTACACTCCCTAGCCCACAAGTCTAGCCTAAACTAGTAGGTGAAAGGCCCCTAAAAATAAAAACTTACTAGTAAATTTTAATTTATGCGTTTATTTTAAGGGCTGTTTCTTACTCAAGAGGAAATGGAAGTGATATAATATATGTTGTTTTGACTCAGCAAGAAATAAATGAAAGTAAAGTGTATTCAAAGCAAACTACTACTATAAAACAAACTTCTTTTCATTTTTTCAAATATGTATTGATGAACTAAAGCACTGATAAGAGAAACTAAACCTATGTTTTTGTAATTTTCTGAGATTATATATTTTTAAAATGAAGCAAACACTACTTATGCAAAAATCACAATGCAAAAGACTAACTATGTTTTGTTTTCACTTTAAAAATTGCTCAAAGAAACTACTATGCATCTACAATGCACTATGTTTGAGTCAAATTGAAACTTACGAACTGTATACAAACTACAAACTGAAACAAACAGGCTGACAGAACCAACAGACCAGCAAGAGAAGCAGGCTAGGAACCTAGCTTGGGTGCAAACAATGATACAAAACCACTGCAGACTTAAAAAGGTAAGTGCAAACTAGCAATTGTCAGAAAGCAGACTGTAAAAACAGAGTCCAAGACCCTGATCACTGATCTGGACTAAGACACTTTAACCAAGAACCCAAACAGGCCAAATGCTTCAGGATGTAAACAGTAAATAAATCAAGTAAAAAGACTCAATGGCTTTCAAAAAAGCACTAAGATGTGATCACCTGAGGCAATCAAGAAAACTCTACAGCATTCTTAAAGAAAATATTCTCAGAAAACAAGGACTATAACAAGAAAAGACACAAGCAAACTCTTCTTTAAAAATCCAAACTTTCAGGGGATTCGCGATTGTCTAACAGTGCAACTCGCGAATGCTCGCGACTGTGCAGTATAACAACCCGCGAATGCAACTTTTTACTCACGACTATTCAGTGGAACAACCCGCGAATGGGTATAAAATTTTTCTCCAAAGCAAAGAAAAAACCCTAAGACTTTCAAACACTGAAGTAAGCAAGAGCCAGGACAAAAAACCATAGACAGACTCACAAGAAAAACTGGTCAGGATAACAGAAATGACCTATAGCAGTCTAGGATTCCCCAGCGGAGTCGCCAGTTCTGTTGTAAGGGATTATGCACCTAATAATCATAGGTCCGGGGTTACCAACATACTCAAACACTTGCAGACAATTGACTTCAAAAGTGTAGAATAGGAAATAGGAGGGTTAGAAGAACTTACTTGTTAAACGACGTTTGATCCTTGCTAGTCCTCTTCCAATCTGCTCCACTTCCAAAGTCTTCAAGGTTCACTCCTCTTTCACCTGTTCAGAGACAATCTTCCAGATATAAAATGATTCATATATATATGTTAGCAGGTTAGATAAATCAAATATGACATATTGAAGCATAAACAATTATCAAGCATTTCCAGTATGAGGATCAGTATCCCAAGGGTTTGAGGCGAAACCCCAAGTACTTGAAACCATTTTTGGATAGGTGCCATACTATAGGGAATAATCTTAGCAATTTGGCACCGAATACCTTCATCAACATCCTGATAAAGAAAGAAGGACTTTTCCATGCTGACAACCATACCAGTAGCTGAGCAGAAAAGGTCAAGTGCATCTTTAAATCCTTTCCATTCATTGATAGTAGCAATACCAAATAAAAGGACATCATTAACAAATAACAAGTGAGTAATGGAAAAATCACGAGAGTACTGAAATCCTTTGATAAGACCTTTTTACTGAGCATCCAGAATAGTCTTGTTGAGACTTTCAATAACCAGGATGAAAAGTAAGGGGGATAAAGGAAAACCTTGACAGATTCCTCTTGTTGCAGTAAAAAAATCAGATGGTGTTCCATTGACTAAGACTGCAAAACACGCATTAGTTACACAACCCATAATCCAATTCACACCAATTAGAGGTAGGCCAATATGGAGGAGCATGAGTCTCAGGAAGGTCCAATTAACCCTATCATTTGAATTCTTGGTTTTAATATAGTGTAAAATTTCGTGGGTTATGCCAACTGGTTCAATAATCTTCCTATCCTTCAAAAAACCAAATTGTTGAGCCGTTATAGTTCTGTTTAGTAAAGGCTTCAAATGAAGTACTACGATCTTGGATATGATTGTAAACAAGGTTGCATAACGATATAGGGAGAAAATCAACATAAGTATAAGGATTTTCACACCTAAGTATCAGAGTCAAGAAGGTTGAATTTAGTGCGCCAGGAACTTTCCCTCCCATTCTAGTTTTTTCAGCATCCAAGACTAGTTCCTCCCCAGTGAGATCAAAAAAATCCAAGAAGAATTCAATCGGCCATCCATCCGGGCCAGGGATTTTATCTTTCTTGAAGCCCTTGAGAACAACTTCCACTTCTTGAATAGTTATAGCCTCTAGGAACTGGTCTACATCCTCTTTCTCAGTCAGATTGGGGAAAATCCTAATCACCTTCAGTTGATTAGAAATATTTGTAGATCCATCATCATGGAAAATATCACTAAAATGATGTTTTCCCAGTTGTTTTAAAGGTGCATCCTCTTAGACCACATTACCGGACTTATCATTTAGGGACCAGATAGCATTAGAATCTCTTCTAGTAGATGCAAAGGAGTGAAAAAACTTAGTATTAGCATCCCCTTCATTTATCCAGAGCACTCCGCTCTTTAGTCTCAGCGAGGTAATCTCATGAGCCCAGTATTTACCTTTCCTCTCTTGAAGAGTTTTAAGCCTATCTGAAGTTTCAGCAGTCAGTAGACCAGAGTCCTTCTGTAGGATATCAGAGATCTCATAATTTAAATCCAAAATCAATTGTTTCCTTTCACCTTTTCTCTTCCTTTCCCAGCTCTTCACTGTACTCTTGAATTGGCCTAGCTTAAGAGAGAAAGAGTCCAAATGAGTAAGAGAACCTGAGGTCAGAGGAGCCATCCAAGAAGAAATAACTAGTGGAGAGAAGTCATCTTCCAAGATCCACAATCTATTAAATTTGAAAGGATAAGATTGGGAAATAAGTCTCAGGCCCCATTCAAGGAAAATAGGGTAATGATCAGAGACATTTGAAGGAGTAGCCGAAGATATATAGCGAGCCAGGCTGGGAAGAAGATAGTAATATAATAAGAACCGATCAAGTCTTTTGCTTATACCTACATCCCCCTGCCTACCATTCCTCCAGGTAGGGTCGAGAGAGTTCAATGAGAGATCAACCAGATTTTTATTGGTAATAAGTTGGACCTTGCATGAGTACCCCAAACATCAGGCAAGGAGATAGTGAAATCAAGATCACTAGGCAGTATTAAATTAGGTAAGGACAACAAAACACCTGCCAAAATGTTATCCCAAAAAATAGTTCTTTGATCATAAGGCCCATAGCAGTTTATAATGGTAAATATTTCAGTAATCCCCCTAATTCTATCCCTGAGCACAATGCCAACAACTAAGTAAAAGGCCTTGCAACGAACCAGGCGAGGATTCCACACTACAAGGAGTCCACTAGAAAGTCCTGTAGCATCCAGAGCATAGAAATCCCACCCCAGTTTTAATTTTGAAAACAGAAGGAGTGACTGAGAAAAGGTACACATAGTTTCTTGAAGTAAAATCATGTCTGGATTTAGATTAGAGAATAGAGATCCAAGGGATTTTTGTTAGGAAAGCCCTCAAAAACCCCGAATATTCATGGACAAAATTTTCATGGGGAACTTGACCCTTCAGACAAGCTTGCTCTAAGAATTTGTGAGATGGATGATGAAGTACAAGACTGTTTGGATGCATTCTTTAACCTCAAAGAGATAGGTTTATAATTTCCCAAACTATCCGAGTCCACAGAAGAAGGATTCTTAGCCTTACGAATGGTCACATTTTTGAATTGGATGGAGTCCATGGGAAGCATGGAGGGAGAGATCGGTGACTTACCAGAGAATATCAAGAGGGAGTTTAGGAGGGAGGGATCCAAGAACACAGGCTCTTCTCTGGGACTGGAGGGTAAGGTGTTCACAGGTGAACCAGAAGAGCCGGGAGAGGGAGAGGTATGGGAGGCCAAGGGAGTAGGGAGTGAGGGATAATGTTCCAGGGTAAAGAGGGGAGCCCCTTCCTTTTATAGGTCATCGGAAGAAGGGTGGGGATCCAATACAACATGCTCTGGAGACACAACAGAAGTCACAAGGTGGGAGTAACAAGCACAAACTTCAATGTCTTCAACGTACATGAGCTCACCTTTGAAGAGTCCTTCATAAGGAGTTGGTGATGAGGAAACATAAATCTCATTAGTAGAGTCGGCTAAGGGTTCCAAAGGGTGGGTACTATCCTCAGGGGAGGGAGAGACCAGACTAGGACTAGGCATAAATCCCCTCTTAAATGGTCGACCCTTGAGGAGAAGAGCACAAGAATTACATAGATTCCTGTTGCAGCTACAACAATTTCCCAAAATTCAAAAAATTTAGGGATCCTCCTTTAAATTCGTTTTGATCGGTTTGGGTTTTACTTGATGTTGAATGAAGACTAATTTTATGCAGGAAAATGTTTTTATGTTTGAATTATTTATTTTGCCTCACCCTCGGAAGTATTTTGGAATTTTTTGGGTCGGGAGTCCAGTCGCCTGTGCATCCGCCGTTGCGGAGCAGAACCGGACACCAAGTCCGAAGTCAAGTGTTTTTGGCCTCTGATGTTTTGTCTTTATCGGCGGTTGTTTTGAAAGCCTGTCGGAACCATTGTCTATACGTCTTCCACTATTGCAGAAGGGGTTCTATGAAATGGTCTGATAGTTGTTTCATCCTCTCCAATCCCCACTGTTTTGTTTCACTGGTTTTTGGTTCTCGTCAACTCTCGCCATTGCGGCTCTAGAAAGCGCTATGATTCCGAAAGTTTGTTTTATCCACTTGATTGATTTTTTTCGTTTGATTCATAGTTATTTCTGACTTCGATTCTACTGGTCTGTAGAACTCATTTCTTTTAAGGGTTCGCCATTATGGATCTCTAATCATCTCATGGCCCGAGGCCCTAGTCTCGTGAGCTCCGATGTGAGTGTTGGTTCGTTTCTCCCGCCAACTCCATTGCGGGCGTTCTGACTTTTTTCTTCATTCGCAGTTGCGGAGGAGATAGTGACTTGATTTCTGACCCCTTAGCCTTTTTCCGCCCAGTGACTTTATTTTTTCTCACCGATTGTAGTTGATCGGAGCGTATATATAGTGGAGTTTGGAGGTTTCATTTTTTATTATTATTTTGGACTTTTCTCTGTGCTGTCATTTTCGCTCGAGCAGACTGATTTTTTCGCTGTTGGTACTGTCGCTCCTAGGTGGCTCCATCGTGGAAATTATGATTTTTCTCTGCCAATCACGCAGCAATGTCAGGTAGACCCTTATGCTCATTTTCCCATTCCGTTCAATTGGACGAGCTGTTTTGTTGTCTCCGCGGTTAGTGTTTTACTTGGGTTTCCGTCCTGACATGTATATATTCTAAGGTAAATGGTATGCCTGTCTGTTGGGGGGGGGGGTCTTTGTGGTTTACTTGATGTTTTCTCCCATGGCCGTTATGGTTTTGCAGCCTACACTCAATTGCTGGGGAAATCGGTGGAGACAGCCGTTACGCTGTCCGCACCAGTTTCCCCCATTGTGTGTTTGGCCATCTGGGGGGCTTTCATGGATTTCTTATGAGGCCATGATGATTGGTTCCACAGTTCGACTGCCCTCGTCTTCACAAACCAAGACCTTTTTTTTGTTTTACTTCCTTCTTGGTGTGACCCTGTTTAGTTTTGAATCCGAACCCCAAACCGGTCTAAGATAGAATCGCATTACCCAGTTAGACCGTGAAGTGAGCATTTACAGTCTTCTAGTGTGCTATCACTTGCAGGGTCCTCACTTAAGCTAGTTATATTAGGTTCGTTCTGTCTTTTGCGTAGCATGTAGGTCATGGCGCCGAGAGGGGGTTCAGGGCTGTTTTCATTTTCACAAAGGCCATGTTTTTCTAAAACCCAAACTTTGTTGGACTGAGCTGGTTTTAATTTTTGGACAGGAGCATTTGTTTTTGAACATTGTTTGCTTATTTTTCATAGTTGCACTCATGTTTAGCACATGAGGTAAAATGATTATACTGTTATCTTTATCTTTAAATGTTATCTAGAAATGACCTAACAGAACCTAAAATACATTTCTATACCTAGCAGGGAAATTCCTTGGAACTTAAGATGTATAAACGTCAAAAGAAGAAGGCTCCCGCGGTTGAAGAGGAACCTGAAGTTGAAGTTGTTACCAGAGTCGAATATACTTAAGAGGACACCAAATGCATAGTTGGTGTGGAGCCCAAATATTAGTGGGGGGAAATATATAGATTGTTAATGCGTCGAGAAGTGCCCAACATAGGTTTTGAAGAAGAAACCATCTATGCCAATATAGAAAGGTCTTCACTAATGAAAATTGCTACCATACCAGAGCTCTTTCCATGCTCAGAGGTGATTGGGTGGATTCTTCCCAAGGCAGATGTAACCACCATGATTCTGGAAAATGTTGATAAACAGGTTTATGCTACTTATAGCCCTGGATATGTGGCTCTGGATTACCACTTACCAGAAGCACAAGCATATCTGACTGAAGACTGGCTGAAGGCCATCAAGATGGACCTAGTCAAGACACTGAAGAGGATGCTCATGCCTAGAAAAAAATTTAGAACTAGGCTGACTGGAGAATATGACACTGCAAGTCTAAGAACCCCTTACAGGTTCATCGCCCTGATGCTGAACAGGATTTTCGGGAGGGCCCATGGTTAAAGCTTCAAATTAGAGTGGTTTCCTATCATTTTATATGTTGCAACACAGGGGACCGTGTTCAACTGGGACAACATTGTGTCCAATAGCCTCTCGGCCTACATAGCATCAGCATCAGGAGGGGTGTCCCAAAAGAGATCAGAGTTCTACATGAGCTTCATACTGATTGATTGCATACTATGCAATCAACCCTTCCCCAACCTAAGGTGTATCTGGGACCGGGAAAGAACACCAGTTTACTCAGCATACAAGCCACCGTGGGCCCACAAATATCACAGTCACTACAGGGAAGTGTGTGAGCATTTCATTATGCCATTGTATACCCTGATTTTCTTAAAAGAGTGCAACTGCATGTCGGAGGAGGCATTGTAGGTGATTGAAGAGTATGCAGACTATTATCTGACTGAAGATGGACTATATTTCAGAATGTTTGGATGCTCTAGAGCACCCTCACTACTACCTAAGTATGCCACAGACTATGTAGTCCATAAAGAGGCAGTTAGACAAGTCTTTTTAGATGGCATAGGGAGTTTTCTATTTGAACATAAGAAAGCAACATACCCTCCTTTTCCATTTAGATTGGGAAGTTACAAGTTTACGAGGGTAAAGAAGGCCGATGAATTCATGGAGGAGTTGGAGAAATTCCATTTTGGGGAAATGCGTTTCCACGGGAATGGCTCCCAGAATAAGGTTGGAGAGAACTGCAAAGAGGTGAATGTACATTTTGAATACACTAGCCATTGGGATAGAGAGGAGTCCATTTCCCGTAGTGCACAGAACATGACGGCCTTAAGAAGAAGGTTTAAAAAGAAAATCACCACCAAAGGTGGAAAGGGACAGGATGAGCAGGCAAAGGATGAGGAGGAGGAAACCAGGAAAATAAATGAAGAGGCTAGAAGACTAGCCCAAGAGGCTGAAGGATGGCTAAAAGGAGAGGAGGAGGAAAAGAGAAGAGTTGCACAAGAGGCAGCCAGAAATGAAGAAGAAGCTACCGAAAGAAAAGAAGAAGAAAGAAAAAGAAAGATGGATTAGGAGCTGAAGAAGTAGGAAGCAGAGAAGATAAAGCTGACACAGGCAGTGATGTAGCAATCAGCTTCTGATGCAGCAGACAGTCAGGCTCAAGACTTGGAAAACCCTGACATTGAAGATCTTGAAGCGCCTGCTACTAGCACACCAGGACAGGCTATGGTCCCCACCCTTAGGCTAATCCCCTTTGAACAGAAGAAATGGGAGGAGGTACTGGATTTTAATACTATATTTTATGATAAAGAAGAGAAAAGGATAGTAAAGAGGACCGAGAGGAAGGTTGAAACCAGGGGACTGTCTGGTAAAATGATAAATGATACAACTATTGTTTACGGGACAGAAAGAGACCCCAGGTTCACTATCAGAGCAGGGGCTGCATTGATCCATGCTTCCGAGGACAATGTAGATAAAATAATGACGGATCTTGAGCAGTCAAAGAAGTATTCTTCTCAGCTCAAAGATACCCTGAGAAAGGAGAGAGAAGAAAATAATAGGTTAAAGAGAAAGTTTGAAGACATACAAAAGGAAATCAAGTCTGCAAAAGCTGAGATTTAGGTCCTTTAGATAGAGAAGAGATCTATGGAGGCCACCCAAGAATGCATGGAGAAGGTGCAGCAGGAATATCAGGAGTTGAGGGCTGAAAAGGAGCAATTGCTAAGCAGGATAGGGGAATTGGAGCTGCAGAAGGCTACCTTGGAAGCAGATGAGAGGAAATCTCAAGGGTAGAAAGCAGAACTTAAAGAGCAGATTACCTCGTTGAAAACAGCTTTAGAAGAAGGCAAGGAACAGTAGGTCAGGCTTCAGCCGTTCAAGGAGCATGTCCTAGCACAAAGAAGCAAGATGCACCAGTTGCAGGTGGCCATTGAGAAAGAATGGTGCAAGGTATTGCAGGTGGACAATCGGTTGGAAGAGATTTTGGAAACCTCTTCTTATTTTGTGGATAGATCACAGGACATTTTAGAGGTCCTAACAGGAAGGATGGTGATATTAGAGGCAAATTAAGGGACCTCTATAGAGCTACCATCGAAGGATGAACAAGCCCTAAGGAAAGACTATGATTTACTAGAGTTTTCCATAAACATAGACAAGGAGTTTAAGAAGGCTGTCAAAAAGACAAAGGGGGCTTGTGCAGAATTCTTCAGGAGACTCTTGATCACTTATAATCGCTGCCAGGTTGAGGATGAACATAAAATGGAAACCTTTCTAGACCACAACCTATTTTTGGAAATTTTGCAAAGGAGATATCAGGAAGACGAACAAAGGATACAACATATAAAAGCTTTAGACGAGCAGATTGTGAAGAATGAAGTAGATCATGCCGCGGTTAGTGTGCAGCTGTTAGAAGATCAACTTCGCCTGAGCACAGCCAAAATAGAAGTCATCAGAAATTAGGCTGCTAAATTCGAAATAAATATTCGATTCCTGGAACCTTCTGAATTCGAAAGTATTGCTTCAGAAGCTTCAGCATGGAAGAAGTTTTTAAATAATCAGGCGGGACCCTCCTCATGAGCATCTTATTCATTTTGTTGTAATTTATTGTAATTTTCATAAACACTTAATGAAAGAAAATATGGGAGATGAAGATTTGGGGAAGCCCAAGAGTCATTGCGTGGGCAGCCAATTGGTTTTTCTCTTTTGTATAAATATAGAGAATCTAGATAAGTGGAGGGAATTTTTCCCAGTTAGATGAGTGAAGACATATTGTAAGAAGAACTGTTTCCTTTTGCAATAGATAATTATAGTTTTCCTGTTGGAGAAAGCTTGGTGGGATGTTCAAATGTTATGCTATGGATTTGTTGAAGAGGAAATATTTCATTTTCAGCTTTGTGTCCATTAATTGTGAGATAGTTCTAACTCTTAGGACCTATGTTCTTGTTTGAATGATGTCTGGTTCATTTTATGAAAATTACCACCATGAGTAATGAATGTTGTTCATAAGCAATTGGCTATCTGGTTGTTTAAATATTTTCAATTGTTCATGTGTTTTGGAAGAAATATCAGCTATTTGTAATTTCTCTTTATAATGCATGCACAAGATACATTACTCATTAATAAGTGACAATCTTGCTCCCTGGGGATAGGTAGGTAGTTAGATTTAATTTCTTGCTGTGTGTGATTTAGATGCATGAGAGCCTAATACGATAGGTAAGAACCTGTCCATCACATTATGAACACTCCTTGCATTCTCAATCAATATGCATTTTAGATAGGCACTTGCATATTATATTTAGAGTAAAAAAACGCAAAAATATACAAGGTGGACCGAGCCGCAACCGGTAAAACCTTTTTATTTTTGTTACTTGACCTATGGTAGCTAGACCGCAAACCAGACGGATTCCCTACACCAAACAGTCATGGGCTAGCTAGGAACATTGACTAGGGAGAATCCCTTGCTATTGTTGCCTGCGATTTTCCAGGCCTCAATAGTTTCTGGCGCTAGAAGGAGGGCCGCCAGTGCATGGCTGGCCGAGGAAACCTGTTTTCTTGAAATAATCTCACCAGTGATAATTTTGAAAGCAGTTTCCGTCCTGATCCAAATACTCAAGGGAATAGGGAACACCTATTTGCTGTGGACAACCAATTAATAAATGATCTGAGAAGACACCCTAGGGAATATGTCAAAAATATTGGAGGATTACCAATTATCCCTGATTTTCCCAGAAGAGAATATAAAAGGAGAGACCGTCCCATACTGGAAGACTCAGTGTTGGTTGGATATTTGGAAGAACTTGTAGAAACAGCCTTACAGGAGGTGGTTCAGTGTTTAAATCAAGTGGGCCCAGAGACACCCTACTGTTCCCTGGCTCGTAATCCTATTCATTCACCCCCTCACTCTCCACCCAGAGTCATGGCAGGCGTAAACACAAACCAACTGCCCAACCCACCTAATCCACCACCTGCTTGGAAAGCCAGGCTGCCTTTGAACTTAACACCTCCATTGCACGACTTGCCTCAAGCCTTTGAGAAGATGCTACCTAAGTTTGATCCAAATGAGAAGATGCTAGTTGATGACCATTTACAAAGTTTTTATTTGGAAATAGAAGGATTAAGAGCCGAGGAGCATGAAGATGTAGTTTGTAGAATTTTCCCACACACTCTTAAAGGAGCTGCAGCATCGTGGTATTTTGGTTTGTTTGCAAACTCTATCCCAGACTAGGATACCTTTGAAAGGATTTCCAGAAACAAGTATGCACCCAAAAAATGCATGCAGCCCTAATGAAAGGTTTTGGTGCTTAAAAAAAAGGAAGGAATGAGAAAGTACACAATTTCACTCAAATATTTTCTGCTTACCTCAAGAACTTCTCTGTAACTGATAAGCCTTTTGATAAAGTTCTAATTGAATATTATACCTCAGCTTTAGGTCCAGAGTTGGCTATGTTCAAAAAATCTCAAGTTAAGCCTACGCTGGCTGAGACTTACAAAGAAGCAAAAAGAATAGAGGATGAAAAGGAAAGTATAGAAGATTACCCTGAGCAGTCTGGAGAAAAAACATCCGGGAAAAGAACCTTATTGCTGTCCAAACCTAAAGAGGAGCAGTCACGTGATTTTCAGGGAATGTTAAAGATGATGCAAAAGATTTCCAACAGAATAATATATTTGGAGAAGGAAAAAGAAGCTCAGAAATCTTATAAGCCTTACTACAAAAAAAGGAGGATAACAATCAATGCAAGACCCCTCCACACGATCCAGCATCAATGAATTTGATAGAGGTGGGAAAGGATAATTTCTGCACTTTTCACCAACAACCTCATTCTGAAAAGAATTGTCCTCAATGGCTAAATTCGATGACATTGGTAATGAATCAACTCTTGGACTCTAAATTGACCGAGGATAGTGATGAAGACGAAAAGGGTAATAAGACCATAGAGAAACAAGAAAATGATACCATGTTTTTATGGGACTGTGTCTCGCTTTTTGATACAGAAAAAAGTACTCTTAAACATGAAAATGTACCAATGACAACAAAAGACCCTAATTTGGTAAATAAAGACAACACAATAGTCTCAAAAATTAAGAAGTTGCAAGAGAATGTCAGGAAACGGTCAAACAACAATGTTGAAGATAAAGTACCCGAAATTGCCTGTATCAGCCAAGATATGAAGCCAAACGACAAGCCGATGGAGGAACAAGTAGAAGTCAACCAAGAAAACACTAAAAAACCTGAAGGGCCAAAGAAAGAGACACCCTTTGAAAACCAACCTATGGAGGAAGATGTCGAATCGGTTGGGGAAGAGAAAGCTAGAACCCCGCCTTTCCTTTTGACTCTAGAAATATTGAACCATAAGGTGCATAATTGTTTGGTAGACTCTGGATCATCGGTCAATGTTATGCCACTCGTAGTTTGCAAGAAAATTAACGGGCAGCCAAAACCCACTGCCTAGGAAGTCATTCAACTAGACATAACTAGTGTCAAAGTAGTGGGGGAAATGAGGAATGTTCTCATTTTTTTATCTACAAAAAACAAGATATGTCAATTTATTGATATTATGGTGTCTGACATACCAGATGGATATGGGCTTATTCTGAACCGAGACTGGTCTGTAAGGTTAAAGGGGTATTTTGCTTCAGACTGGTCTCATTTATGGTTACCTCATAAGGGTACCCCAAATCAGATCAAAATTTTAAGAGAACCTTACATGAAACACACTATCACTAAGTTGGGGGAAGGAAATGAATCTGCTAATTCTGTTCTAGGAAATTATCTAACGGAGCTTGAACTAAGATATCATGCCTCAGAAAAAGCCAGCAATATGATTGAGATTCAGCCTGATCTCCTTCAACTTTATCAGGCTGATGAGATTGATTGTTAATCAGTAGACATGGTTTCGGTTTCAAAAATAGCACAATTAGACCATGGTTAGGTATCTCATGTCTGCAATCCAGCCTAGCCCCTTGACTCATTAGATTGAAGGATTTTCATGGGTGGGAACAATTTTATTTTCTTTTGATTTAATGATTTTGTACATAAATAATTTGATGCCATTTTGGTTTGATTTACCACTTTGTTTCTGGTTATTTTTGTTTTGAATAAAAGAGGCAAACTTTTGGTTGCATGGAAAACATCAGGGTTCTTGATTAACTGAAATATTTGGGAAAAGACTGTGCATTTTATTTTGAAATGATAAGATGACTTATAGTAGGTAGTTTTCCTAAATGGCCATGCACTCATTGAATTCCTACTTAACCCTTGAAAAGAACTCATAATTTAGAGGTCTAGAATACTATTTTGAGGCTCCATCCATTTCACATCTAAGATGTCTTATGGAGTGATGGCAAAAGACCCACAGAAGGGAAGCAAGGTAAACAGTTCATTATATATAAATGATCCCATGCCATGATTTCAAAAGCCTAAAGGCTGTTAAGAGTTAAAACTCCTAAAAGAAGCAATACATATTAAAGCAAAGTATCAGAAATATGAATATCATTCTGCTAAAAGTTCTTCTCCTTCCGTGAGCTGAAAAGTAAATACATCTCTCACACAAAAGGACACTATGGATGGAAGAGCTTGAATAAAAAATTCAGAAAGAAAAGCATATGGAGGACTCATAAGAGCAAAAGTTCAAAAGAGCACAAAAGTGCAAATGGCATGGGAATGAGGAACAAATGAATAATTCTGTTTGCCATATGTTACGATCCTGTGGTGTCCAAGCTAGAAACTACCCACAGAAAGAAGTAAAATAAATCTCACCTATTAAGCCTCAAAAGAGTTATCTAGACTTTCAAATATTTTGGGTGTTCCCATTTCCCGAAGAATGGACTGTTCTCAATGATTTAAATGCATGTGTTTTCCATCTTAGGAATACAAGCAGCTGGAAGTATTCAACTTATGAGATGAATGATTAAACAATATTTTACTGGGAATAAGTTAAGTAAAAATATGGGTTCACCAGGTAGTCGCCAATTGTTGCAGCTGCAACAATTTCCCAAAATTCAAATTTTTTTGGGATCCTCCTTTAAATTTGTTTTGCTCGGTTTGGGTTTTACTTGATGTTGAATGAAGACTACTTTTATGCAGGAAAATGTTTTTATGTTTGAATTATTTCTTTTGCCTCACCCTTGGAATTATTTTGGAATTTTTTGGGTCGGGAGTCTAGTTTCCTGCACGTCCGCCGTTGCAGAGCAGAACCAGACACCAAGTCTGAAGTCAAGTGTTTTTGGCCTCCGATGTTTTGTCTTTATCAGCGGTTGTTTTGAAAGCCTGTCGAAACCATTGTCTATATGTCTTCCGCTATTGCGGAAGGGGTTTTGCGAAATGGTCCGATAGTTGTTTCATCCTCTTTCGATCCCCGCCGTTTTGTTTCTCCAGTTTTTGGTTCTCGTCAACTCTCGCCGTTGCGGCTCTAGAAAGCACTATGATTCCAAAAGTTTGTTTTATCCGCTTGATTGATTTTTTTCATTTGATTCATAGTTATTTTTGACTTCGATTCTGCTGGTCTATGGAAATCATTTCTTTTACGAGTTCGCCATTGTGTCTCTCTAATCATCTCATGGCCCGAGGCCCTAGTCTTGCGAGCTCCGATGTGAGTGTTGGTTCGTTTCTCTCTCCAACTCCATTGCTGGTGTTCTGACTTTTTTCTTCATTCGCCATTGCGGAGGAGATAGTGACTTGATTTCCGACCCCTTAGCCTTTTGCCGCATGGTGACTTTATTTTTTCCCGTCGATTGTAGTTGACCGGAGCGTATATATAGTGGAGTTTGGAGGTTTCATTTTTTTATTATTATTTTGGACTTTTCTCTGTGCTGTCATTTTCGCTCGAGTAGACCGAGTTTTTTGCTGTCGGTACTGTCGCTCCTAGGTGGATCCACCGTGGAAATTACGATTTTTCTCTGCCAGTCACGCAGTAGTGCTAGGTAGGCCCTTATGCTCATTTTCCCATTCCGTTCAATTGGATGAGTTGTTTTGTTGTCTCCGCGATTAGTGTTTCACTTGGGTTTCCATCCTGACATGTATATATTATGAGGTAAATGGTATGGCTGTCAGTTGGGGGGGGGTCTTTATGGTTTAATTGATGTTTTCTCCCATGACCGTTATGGTTTTGTAGCCTACACTTGATTTCTAGGGAAACCGGTGCAGACGGTCATTACGCCGTCCGCACCAGTTCCCCCCATTGTGTGTTTGGCCATCCGAGGGGCTTTCATGGATTTCTTATGAGGCCATCATGATTGGTTCCACAGTTCGGCCGCCCTTGTCTTCACAAACCATGACCTTTTTGTTTTTTTACTTCCTGCTTGGGGTGACCCTGTTCAGTTTCGAATCCGAACCCCAAATCGGTCTAAGATAGAATCACATTACCCAGTCGGACCGTGAAGTGAGCATTTACAGTCTTCTAGTGTGCTATCACTTGCAGCGTCCTCACTTAAGCTAGTTAGATTAGGTTCCTTCTGTCTTTTGTGTAGCGTGTAGGTCGTGGCGCTGAGAGGGGGTTCAGGACTGTTTTCATTTTGACAAAGGCCATGTTTTTCTAAAACCTGAACTTTGTTGGACTGAGCCGGTTTTAGTTTTTTGGCAGGACCATTTGTTTTTGAACATTGTTTGCTTATTTTTCATAGATGCACTCATGTTTAGCACAGATGAGGTAAAATTCTTATACTGTTATCTTTATCTTTAAATGTTATCTGGAAATGACCTAACAGAACCTAAAATACATTTCTATACATGGCAGGGAAATTCCTCGGAACTTAAGATTTCTAAACGTCAAAAGAAGAAGTCTCCCACGGTTTAAGAGGAACCCAAAGTCGAAGTTGTTACCAGAGTCAAATATACTTACGAGGACACCAAATGCGTAGTTGGTGTGGAGCCCGAATATCAGTGGGGGGAAATCTACAGATTGATAATGCACCGAGAAGTGCCCGACATAGGTTTTGAAGAAGAAACCATTTATGCCAATATATAAAGGTCTTCACTAATGAAAATTTCTACCAGACCTGAGCTCTTTCCATGCTCAGAGGTGATTGGGTGGATTCTGCCCAAGGCAGATGTAACCACCATGATTCTAGAAAATGTTGATAAACATGGTTATGCTGCTTATAGCCTTGGATATGTGGCTCTAGCTTACCACTTACCAGAAGCACAAGTATATCTGACTGAAGACTGGATGAAGGCCATCAGGATGGACCTAGTCGAGAAACTGAAGAGGATTCTCATGCCTGGAAAAAACTTTAGAACTAGGTTGACTGGAGAATATGACACTGCAAGTCTAAGAACCCCTTACAGGTTCATCACCCTGATGCTGAACAGGATTTTCGGGAGGGCCCACGGTAAAAGCTTCAAATTAGAGTGGGTGCCTATCATTTTCTATGTTGCAACACAGGGGACCGTGTTCAACTCAGCCAACATTGTGTCCAATAGCCTCTCGGCCTGCATGGAATCAGCATTAGGAGGGGTGTCCCAAAAGAGATCAGAGTTCTACATGATCTCCATACTAATTGATTGCATACTATGCAATCAACCCTTCCCCAACCCGAGGTGTATCTAGGACCGGGAAAGAACACCAATTTACTCAGCATACAAGCCATTGTGGGCCCACAAATATCATAGTCACTATAGGGAAGTGTGTGAGCATTTCATTATGCCATTGTATACCTTGATTTTCTTGAAAGAGTGCAATTGGATGTCGGAGGAGGCATTGCAGGTGATTGGAGAGTATGCAGACTATTATCTGACTAGAGATGGACTATATTTTAGAATGTTTGGATGCTCTAGAGCACCCTCACTACTGCCTAAGTATGCCACAGAATATGTAGTCCACAAAGAGGCAATTAGACAAGTATTTTTAGATGGCATAGGGAGTTTTCTATTTGAACATAAGAAAGTAGCATACCCTCCTTTTCCATTCAGATTGGGAAGTTACAAGTTTACCGGGGTAAAGAAGGCCGATGAATTCGTGGAGGAGTTGGAGAAATTCCATTTTGGGGAAATGCATTTCCATAGGAATGACTCCCAGAATAAGGTTGCAAATCACTGCAAAGAGGCGAATGTACATTTTAAATACACTAGCCATTGGGACAGAGAGGAGTCCATTTTCTGCAGTGCATAGAACATGACAGCCTTAAGAAGAAGGTTTAAAAAGAAAATCACCACCAAAGGTGGAAAGGGACAGGATGAGCAGGCAAAGGACAAGGAGGAGGAAGCCAGGAAAAGAAATGAAGAGGCTAGGAGACTAGCCCAAGAGGCCGAAGGCTGGCTAAAAGGAGAGGAGGAGGAAAAGAGAAGAGCTGCACAAGAGGCAGCCATAAAGGCAGAAGAAGCTACCAAAAGTGAAGAAGAAGAAAGAAAAAGAAAGATGGATGAGGAGCTGAAGAAGTAGGAAGCAAAGAAGATAAAGCTGACATAGGCAGTGACGAAACAATAAGCTTCTGATGCAGTAGATAGTCAGGCTCAGGACTTGGAAAAACCTAACATTCAAGATCCTGAAGCGCCTACTGCCAGCACACCAGGGAAGGCTATGGTCCCCACCCTTAGGCTAATCCCATTTGAACAGAAGAAATGGGAGGAGGTACCGGATTTTAATACTATCTTTTATGATAAAGAAAAGAAAAGGATAGTAAAGAGGACCGAGAGGAATTTTGAAACCGGGGGACTGTCTGGTAAAATGATAAATGATACAACTATTGTATACGAGACAGACAGAGACCCCAGGTTCACTATCAGAGCGGGGGCTGCATTGATCCATGCTTCTGAGGACAATGTAGATTAAATAATGACAGATCTTGAGGAGTCAAAGAAGTCTTCTTCTCAGCTCAAAGATGCCTTGAGAAAGGAAAGAGAAGAAAATAATAGGTTAAAGAGAAGGTTTGAAGACATACAAAAAGAAATCAAGTCTACAAAAGATGAGCTTCAAGTCCTTCAGAAAGAGAAGAGATCTATGGAGGCCACCCAAGAATGCATGGAGAAGGTGCAGCAGGAATATCAGGAGTTGAGGGATAAAAAGGAGCAATTGCTAAGTAGGATAGGGGAATTGGAGCTGCAGAAGGCTACCTTGGAAGTAGATGAGAGGAAATCTCAAGGGCAGAAAGCAGAACTTAAGAGCAGATTACCTCGTTGACATCAGCTTTAGAAGAATCCAAGGAACAGCAGGTCAGCCTTTAGCCGTTCAAGGAGCATGTCCTAGCACAAAGAAGCAAGTTTCACCAGTTGCAGCTGGCCATTGAGAAAGAACGGTGCAAGGTATTGTAGGTGGACAATCAGTTGGAAGAGATTTTGGAAAGCTCTTCTTATTTTGTGGATAGATCGTAGGATATTTTAGAGGTCCTGATAGGAAGGATGGCGATATTAGAGGTGAATGAAGGGACCCCTGCAGAGCTACCATCGAAGGATGAACAAGCCCTAAGGAAAGACTATGATTTACTAGAGTTTGCCATAAACACAGCCGAGGAGTTTAAGAAGGCTGTCAAGAAGACAAAGGAGCTTGTGCAAAATTTTTCAGGAGGCTCTTGATCACTTATAATCACTGCCAGGTTGAGGATGAACATAAAATGGAAACCTTTCTAGACCACAGCCTGTTTTTGGAAATTTTGCAAACGAGATATCAGGAAGACGAACAAAGGATACATCATATAAAAGCTTTAGACGATCAGATCCTGAAGAATAGAGTAGAACATGCTGTGGTTAGTGTGCAGTTGTTAGAATATCAACTTCGCCTGAGCACAGCCAGAATAGAAGTCATCAGAAACCAAGCTGCTAAATTCGAAATAAATATTCGATTCCTGGAACCTTCTGAATTCGAAAGTATTGCTTCAGAAGCTTCAGCATGGAAGAAGTTTTTAAATAATTAGGTGAGACCATCCTCATGAGCATCTTATTCATTTTGTTGTAATATATTGTAATTTTCATAAACACTTAATGAAAGAAAATATGGGAGATGAAGAGTTGGGGAAGCCCAAGAGTCATTGCGTGGTTAGCCCAACGGTTTTGCTCTTTTGTATAAATATAGAGAATCTAGATAAGTGGAGGGAATTTTTCCGAGTTAGATGAGTGAAGACATATTGTAAGAAGAACTATTTCCTTTTGCAATAGATAATTACAGTTTTCCTGTTGGAGAAATGTTGGTGGGATGTTCAAATGTTATGCTATGGATTTGTTGAAGAGGAACTATTTCGTTTTCATCTTTGTGTCCATTAACTGTGAGATCGTTCTAACTCTTAGGACCTATGTTCTTGTATGAATGATGTCTGGTTCATTTTATGAAAATTACCACCATGAGTAATGAATGTTGTTCATAAGCAATTGGCTATCTGGTTGTTTAAATATTTTCAATTGTTCATGTGTTTTGGAAGAAATATCAGCTATCTGTAATTTCTCTTTATAATGCATGCACAAGATACATTACTCATTAATAAGTGACAATATTGATCCCTGGGGATAGGTAGGTAGTTAGATTTAATTTCTTGCTGTGTGTGATTTAGATGCATGAGATCCTAAGATGAGAGGTAAGAACCTGTGCATCACATTGTGAACACTCCTTGCATTCTCAATCAATCTGCATTTTAGATAGGCACTTGCATATTATATTTAGAGTCAAAAAACACAAAAATATACATGGTGGACCGAGCCGCAACTGGTAAAACCTTTTTATTTTTGTTACTTGACCTACGGTAGCCGGACTACAAACCGGACGGATTCCCTACACCAAACAGTCACGGGCTAGTTGGGAACGTTGACTGGGGAGAATCCCTTGCTGTTGTTGCCTGTGATTTTCTAGGCCTCAACAATGACCTATATCATGGCAGCAGTTACACTTCAAGGGAATGTTAAGGTAATCAAGCCTCTGTTCAATAACATGTTCCCCACATACAATATCGATCTCAGGTAGTAACCCTTTAAAAATATCAAGCTCAACCAAGACCTTTGTAGTCCTCTTGTTGACTAACAAGTGAAAGTATTTTTCAAGTGAAACAAAGTGCCCTATCGAGTTTGCCAAGCCTATGAGGATATCCTTATTCCACAGAGGGAAGGGTAACGCAAGAAGGAGAACCCACAAATTCTAGATAGTGACTCTTTTTGTAATCGGATTGAAGCCAGAATGCTAGCAGTTTAAGACAAGAGAACCCTTCTGGATAGTCCACAGAGCTCCCAAGATACGTGTGGCATCAGAATCTTTGATAAACACAAAATCCAACCAGTTATTTGCTAAAAGACTCACAGTGGGAACATAGTGTATAACAGGTTTCCAATGAATGGTCACCCATTCGGCCCATTCATCCTACGTTAAGGAGTAGTATTCTTATCTTCCAATAAGGGCACGATGACAAAGGGTATCAACTTTGTCCAAGTAAAAATCATGACCTAAAACAAACCGATGTTTTTGGTCAAGAGCCTTAAGAGATTTCTCCTTCCGGCGAGCATGTCCAAGGTTTTGTGAATGGCTCCTCAAAGCCCCCCACCAGTCATTAGAGAGGCACTAGGGTTCCCTGTGGTTGAATTGAGGCTTTAGGGGAAGTCACAGTTAAATCACAGGACTCTCGAGGGAGAAACAATCCAAAAAAACAAAGAGAAACTCCACCTAAGTCACAAGGCAGAGTGCTAGGAACCAAGGCATAGCGCTTAAACCCAAGGTAATAGCTAAACAAAAATAGGGTCAACAAGGGTGAAACCCTCACAAATTTCCAGTCAAACAACAACCAAGGCTTAGATAGGAGGGACACACTAACAACCAGGGTAACCGACAGATACCCAACTGACAGAAACAACAAACAAACAGAGGGATAATTCCAACTTTTTTTAAACATGGTTGGTACTAACCCTCAGGGTCGAGGGGGAACTCCATGTGGTGTGGCCAGAAAACGACCATAAATCCTTAGAAAAATCGAATACACCAAGCCCTAGAACTAGAAAAAATATAAATTAGAAAAGAAAATGGAAAGTACCTGATCTTGAGTGCATCATTATTTCAAGTGCCTTCGACCAGTCAGGTCAACCAAGGTGACATCACCCATCAAATCTGGGTCCATGCAGAAAATGATAGCACCCAAAGTATCAATGAATAGTCCAGTGAACCTGCACAATCAACTTTCCAGGGTGAGTAGAAATGCACCATGCAAATACCAGGTCAAAACAACGTGCATGGTAAGAAAACCCCAAAAGGTGGCCAACAAACCCATAAGACAACAGACCAGAAAACTCCAAGCCATAGGAAACAAACTGTGACCAACAATTGTTACATGCCAACAATATCAGGAAACTATCAGTTAGGGCAATAGACAGTCAAAATAGTCTTAGGTACCAACACCAGGGCAGGTACAACCTCAGAAGCCAGTCACAGAAGGTGTCGAAAGGTACCAAACCCTAACCCTCCTCCAAACCAACCATTTGCATTATGCTTATCGAGTGAGAAAAGATATTCAATATCACCAACATATTTGCCTATAGTATAAGAATATCTCAAGAGCAAATGCACTGTGAGAGAGTGAAACATTAAGGAAAGTTTAAAATGATTTATATCACACTCACAGAACCATCTCATTGCCACCAACATGCACAGTGACCATCTCATTGCCAGAAAAACAAACTTTGTTAACATGGGAGGTGAAGTTCACTATGGAAAATGGTCATATATTTTAAGTATATAAAATGATTATGAAGTTCGTTAGGGAAGATGACTATATGTGTCAAGTATGTATATAGATTGAATTCTTTTCTCTTCCAAGGATCTATGAATGTTTCATGGATGTGATATGACAAAAATAATGGAATTTGCATGCCTTTCCTAGTCTAGTTGACGTTACAAGTGAAAATGTATAATATGATTCCCATTCTTTCATAAATTTGGTTTTGGCAATTGTATAAATGTTTTTCAATCATTTTTGAATATTTTTTGGGAAATGGTATAATATGTTTTTTAATCACTTTTGAATTTAATGTTTTTATTTATCAATTCTCAATTAATTCTTTCATTACATATATATCATGGCTACATAAGTAGAGATGTGAAGGTTGGAGTTTGTACTATATGCACTATTGTTTGTTTTTTTAACAGAAATTGTTTTTTTTTCATTAGATAAAAAAATTGTGCATAGCCATCGATAACATAAGCAAGTCCAGTCTGAGTTCTGAAATTACAAAGGTAAAAGAAACTATGTCTGTAACTAACTCTATTTTGCTAAAGACCTTGATCTTCTTCCTACTTTTCACCATATTAAGAGAGGGGTAAACCATGATGAACTAGAAGTTTAACAAAATACAAAAAAAAACATCCACTAAAACCTGGGGTTTTGACACTACTGCTTGTTCCTTGCATCCCTTCCTAGAACATGATTTGAAACATATATTTCTTCCATGGGATGCACTCCATTAGCCTTATTTTTCTGGAAATTGCTGCACTGATTTATGTTGACCATTTTCTGAACATATTATGCAATTCTATCAATCTTCCCCAACATTTCTTTGATGTACCTATCCATGTCATAAATCCTTGATTCTTGGCAAGACAATTTGCTTAACACATACCCCATGTCAATTGAGAGCTCGTGGTTTTTCCTTTCTTTGCTGCATACCACTTCAAATACCTTATGAAGATGGATTTTGAAATCCACATTAATTCCCTTGACGATGTTCAAACCCTCTCACCATCCTTTCCATTCATTCATCTCGTTCTCCATTATTGATGTTTCTATGACCATGCACATGGGAAAGCTCATGATAAACTTAGCGTAGCTCGAAATAGTATTCTCCAATGTCATATTCTTCTCTAGCTCGACTTGTTGAAAACACCAACCCCTACCTTCTATACCACACCACTCTTCTGCCATTGTGTCTGCTGCATTAAACTGAGATGATAAAACGATTGCGTATTCACTTGCCGCATTAAACTGAGGTGAAATCATTTCGATTGGGATTTGATGGAACCAATCATATTTCACATGTAATTCACGTGGGTCAAAACATGCAAGGTTCCACATAATCCTCTTCCTTTACCCCTTAACACGCTTCCTATATCCGTGAGGTTTCTCATGGGATAGGGTGGTGTTTAGGACTAATGGTGTGGAGCACAACACAACCAATCTGTAGTTTGGCCCCCTTGTTGGCTAGTGCAACAACCTTTCCATTGTTTCCCCTAAGGATATGCATGAAACTTAGGTATAGTCCAGTCGTGATATGAGAGATTCTTCGTGCTATTTTTTTACATCTCGTGTTTGCATTTCGATATCCTTCCAACATCTTCTGAATGACTTGTCTAGAGTCTCTAATGATGATTGATTTGTTTATTTTTAATTTTTCCATGAGTTCAATTCCATACATAAGGGATAGCCATTCCACTTGATTGCTTGTTTTTGTTCCCAATCCCTAAGAGAAATATTCTATAGTTTTTCCTCCTGGATTGTAGTTTATCCCCCTCATACCTTCCTCCCCTTATGCACTATCACCGGATAATAAAATCAATACCTATTGCTTGTAACATGCATTAAGGCATGGATTTTTGTTTACTTATGTAACCCTGCTTAAAGTTTTTCAGTAGTTACATTGATGTAATAGAAGATTGTTTAACAAAGTAGACAATTAAAAAGTTATATTAAATCAATTCAACAATAACAACTTACTTTTCAGTAATATTTGTATATCAAATTATAATATATCAAATTTCAAATTGTTATATTTTGTTTCCCTATATAATCTAATATATAAAGAGAGTTGAATGATTATTCAAAACCTTTAAGCCATAAAATGGAGAAACAAATATTTACTATAGTGTAATCTTATAAAAAATTTAATGACTTATGTGTGAGGGAATAAATCCCTCAATTATATTCATTCATTTCTAATTGTTCACTAGTTATTTTATGTGACGACCATATCTTAGTTTCAATCATGTATTGGTGAGTCCCTGGGTGTTTATATTATTGCAGATTTCAGCTATTTAGACTCGGTTAACATTTCCATGATCCGTATTTTGGTAGATACAAACCTCGAGAATGGTCTATACACATAACTATCCATTTCAATGTGAATTCTATTTGAAAGGTATGTAAACAGATACCCATAATTAATCCTCTTTAGCTAGTAATTTAATAGTTGTGTTTGTTGATAGAATTTTTTTAATATGATCAAAAGATTGGTTTTCGGAACTTGGTCTGCTTTGGGTGGTGGGGGAGCTGTAGTTAAGGATGATTTTAAGGAACCATACTTATTTAAAAGTGTATAAATGTTGGCGAATCTTACCAATTCTTAAAACACTAATTATAAAATGTTTGGTGATATTTTTCAAAAAATATTTTAAATTTCTAATGATTTTATATCCTTTATATAATAATTTGGCGACTTTTAGGGTGAAAAAAATTTACCCCCTCAAAATTGGGTGAAATAGGGCTTCAAAAATTGTAAAATGGCGAATCTTTTTTTCAAGAAAACCCCCTAAAAGTAGCCCATGGGCTAAATTTCGCCCCTAAAATTATCCATGGCTGTAGTATTTTTTCGATGAAGGATGGTCCCTTTATGTATGATTTTATTTCTATTGGATCTGTATCTAAGAGGGATTCTTTTTCTACCTCTCTACTCGATCTAGCTCACCCCTCAGGACTTGTTCTCCCTTGCATTTATTCTTTTGGGAAAGAGTGTTTGTCTTCTAGCACAAGAGTATTATTATTATTTTTTTGCCGCTCATGAATGACTTCCACTTGTCTCTCCCTAGATTGATTTCACATTTTATCTAGAAGGGGACAATATTGGGTATTTTTCATTATTCACTGATCCCATTTTGTAAATCATTGCTCATACCTTTAATTTTGGTTCTTCTTCGTTCCATGAGAGGAAGTTTGTTGGATCCCTTACCCATCCTTCTCTACCATCCTTGTGAGTCCTCCAGGAATTGTTAGTCATATCCGTGAGGTTCCTTTTTTCTAGGGAGTATGAAGGTATTTCGAAGGTGAAGGCTTCCCTGGACTTGGGCTCTATAAGTATCTCCTATATCCCTTCTTTATCCTCCTTCTCTTTGAGAGGAAGGTTTGACCAACTACCACCTCTTGTTGATTTTCCTGTCAAAGGCATTACTATAGAGATTGTTTCAACCCCTAAGGGATCTAGGTATGTTTTAAGGCCTCTGAAAGGGCACTTATGAGGTCATGAGCATGAAGGTGTGTGTGGTATTATCATACTCCTTTATTTGCTCCTAGACTAAGGGGACGTAGATCGATCTTAGCACCAATAAGAGATCAAACCTTTTGGGATATTAGTGTAGGGTGACAAAAATATATCTTTGGGACTATTAGAGCAAGACATCCCCAATTGGTTCATCAATGTTAGTTCTATCCTATATGTATTGAGGGTTGGGGATTCCCACTAAGAAGTTAGGCCTCAAAAGACTGGTGTATTTACATAAACATGGTTTTCTTTTTTTTTTATAAGAAAGTATTTCTTGTGGAGATATAATTTTGGATGTTTTAATATCTATTCTTCTAGTATGGTATTTTCTATGTTTGGATGCTCAGGGTAGGTCCGATGGGGCTATTATTGGATGAGTTACAAAATATTTCCTATTATTGGCAGTTTCTACATACCTGTGAGATTCCTTTTTTAATAGGGAGATTAGAAAAGTTGTTACTTATATTAATGTTTATGGACCATACCAAAATAGGGATTTTTATTGAAATAAGTTTATGTTAAATAACAATTTTTAAACAAATAAATTCAAAAGAGTTATACAACTAACACTATTTACATAACAATTTTCATTTGAGATAAAAAAATTAACATTTATTCATCTTAAAATTATCTAATATTTACTGTTGAAATAAATTTGGAAAACGGAAGCTACATCCTCTACTAAAATATAAATTATTTTTCTAACATGTTGCTTAATTGAAAACTTTAAAGATTTTTTTTCTTAATAATATGAATATTACACATAAAATGTATGTATTGCGCATTTACCGCTCTCAAGCATTCATGAAATAGTATTGAAACCAAACCAATTAATAAATATGTTATGCAATGTGTCACCTATAAATTGAATGAATGATTGGTTTGATCCCATGGAAACTTTAAGTGACTAATTGAACAATCCTAAGTGAACCAAAAAAAAATGGAAAAACAAGAAAAAAAGAAAAGAGGAAGGGGTTGCAACAATATATCACTGGACAAAGATAGATGTAAGTGTTACAACATAATGAGCGACATGCTATTTTTTTGAGAAGACCTTGTGCTTGAGAAGTTTGATCGTCACATGCATGCAATGTTATAAGGGATGGAACTAACTTGAAGGAATCGAGCTTCTTCCAGACATGGGTGGACATGAAATAAGTATAAGCACCTTCATTAATGATGCATTGAAGAATTATTAAATTATTGATAGTGACAAGAACTGAGAAAGAAATCGAAGAAGGAATACATGGTTAAGCTCTATCTAGATCAAAGGTCATCATACATGCATTAAAAGGATCAATCGTCCCTAAGGTAGACAAGAGATATTTTCTTGCATTGAGCAGTTTTGGAGGACTTCCAATATAGAAATATTAGTTGGAGATTGGTCCAAGTCATCCACAACATTATAGTTAGGAGTGACTCTAACATTAGAGTTATGGGTTGTGCAATGCAAATGGATCTCATGGATTATCAAGGGAAGGTTTGGATTATGTCATGGTAAATTTAAGGGTCCTTCCAACAAAGTTTGATCCTTTCCCTTATCAGGTTTTTCTGGTTCAACTAATGTTCCATATTGATTACATCATGTCTATAGGTTGACATCAATAGGGGTCACATAAATGTTATGGAAGGAAGGATCATTGAGCTTACATGACATAGTGATCACCCTTTGCAATGGGAAGGGGTTTCGCAGTACCATTGATTTGTTAGGAATGTTATTTTCTTTGCATGTAAATCGGCTTGTATAAGTCGACTGGAGTTGGAGGCGACATGTGGGGGAAGTATGATAGACTGAAAGAACATAAGTAGTTGTTTGGTCAAAGGAAAATGACTAGTTGATGGGAATTCTACAAAATGACCAAGAGCTCAGAGGGAAATCGACCAAAGTTTACCTAATGAAGTCGACTGTAACAAGATAACTAAAACTGAAGTTATGGATTGTCATTAATGATTAGTTGGTTGTATTGAATGTATAAATATGATGTAATTACTATACATTGAGGATGTATTAATGTGTAGAATGATCATGTAATGAACTGTGAATTGTGGTATAATAAGTCATTTTTAATAGATGAGTGAAAGATCACTCATTTGGTAGTTTTCTTTCGAGAGAGAGGTTTATAGGATAATTTCTGCGTAATGTATTGATGTTGTTGTGTTCCATTGTCTTATGTGAATTTATTTAACTAAATGAATCAATTTGTAGTTGTAATCGATATCAGATCCAATAGTTCTTACACCTAAAAACTGTCACCTTGAATAATTCCTTGAAGTTTATTTGCCAAGACCACTTTTGGAGGAATTTTGCCTTGCTAGAAGCCTAATCCTAGGAGATTTGATGCATATTGTCCCTTGACATAGAGCATCAGACAAGTGTGATGCCTTTTACTAGTTTATAGAAAGCACCGGTGACATTCTTTTCCTGTAGGAAAAGAGCGTCGGACACTCCTAACATCTGTTGCTTGTTGTAAAAAGTGTCGTCGCTCACAAAAAGGAAAAAAATAGAACTTTTGAGTACATTCTAGATGAAATTCCTTGTGGAGGCTTATCCCAACTTATCACATTAGGTGTTACTCAAACCCCTAACATCTAAGGACAATCCCTCACCTTCCTCCCAAAGAGTCTCAATCCATTTGATCTCCCTTTGGACTATATAAACAAGCACACTCTTAGAATGGGAGAGGACCAAGATAGTACCTTTATGCTATTGGAATCATTCAAGTACCTTTATGCTGTTGGAGTCATTCTAGGTATGAGAGCAAAAAAAGTTTGATCTTGTGAGTAAGAGGTTTGTAGAGTTTTGTGAGTCAAAATATTGTAGGAATGAAGCTTCAACATCAAGGCTTTGGATGTAGTTCTTTCTTCATTTATGTTAATACAAATATGCTTTCCCTTACCATAAATAATTTGTGATTGATTCAATTTGTTTATTGCTTTTATCCCTAATCATTAGCATAGGTCTGTTAAGTTATCTTGTTGCTTTCATTTTTTGTATGTTTCCCTTTGCATCATTTTCCAAGTGTCTCTTCTTTACAAATGATCACAAACGCATCAATAAGGTAAGGATAATATCCATTAAGAGGTAAGAAAGATTTACATTCAAGTGATTTAACAATCTAGGGAAAGGTTACATTGTTGTGTGTGTTCTGTTCTAGATTTGAAACATTTAGACCGAGGAAATTGTTATCACCAAAAAATTTCACCTAGCTCTCCATGGTCTAAACCATAATCATACCTCATATTCCCAACACTATTTCCACCATTTTGACCTTCACAACTAAAAACCCACCAAATATGGTCCAAAAAATTATTATTCCTTCCCCATAAATGAAGGGAATTTGAACATTTATTGTGATTGTAATGTCCTCATTCAAATAATTGCATAGCAGGAAAATTCCATCAATTCTACTAGTTCCCTAGGTTGGGTGGAAACATTGGGAGGTTAATAAGGGAGCTAATAAATGGTGTTTATACATTAGAAGGAATAAATATTTATTTAATGGAGCTAATTAAATGAATGAAAGTGAAAAAAGAAATGGCTACGGAGAATGGAGACACATGGAGATTATGGGGCCCACTCAAGCTAGAATTCCTATGTTAAATGGCATCCTCCTCTTGCAATCTCGAATATATGGGAAACATAATGTTTTTGGATGGATTATAAGGTTAATATACTTGTCCGTATACTTCATAGGTCAAATTTGGGATGAATTGTAACTTACATGGGGAGAGGAAGAGCCAAATGGGAGTTTCATGGACACTTGGCTAGATTTCGCTTACATTTATGACATCTATGACACCAATGATGGAGATTCCATGACAGTTATGACACAAGTCAGATATAAAGGTTGAAATTTGACATATCTGACATTTCAGTCCTGAATAGATCATCTTAGAGGGTGCTCATGGGAGTCAGAGAAGGCCAAGAGGCTCCTACTCGAATTTGGGAGACGAGGGAAGGTGAAGAGAGAGGCCACATGGCATAGCATGAGCAGCCACACCAATTTGAATTGGATTTGGTTTATGGATGGATTTGGAACATTAGAAGAACAATATTTTTTATGAAATTCAGGTATCAGCCATGAGAAGGCCCTTTTGATCATTTGTGAAAATTGTTACTGTGAAGAGAGAGAGCTAGTGGATGACTAGTTCATGCTTTAGCCAATTTTGAGGGTGAAAGATTCCCATCCTAGTTGGTGTTTGGAGAGGATACTCAGGTATTCCAAGGATATTACATGGATTCATAAGTTATAGGTGCAATATACAGAAGATTTTGGACATATCAAGTTCATCTTGTTCTTCCTTTCATCTCAAGTTTTCTCACCATATTTCAGCTCTATGGAGTGAGGCGCACTTGGTGAGCTATTCATCTCTTTGAGGGAGATTATCTTGATCCAATATTTTGTATTCTTATGTAAATTATCTGATATTTAATTTAATAAATATCTCAGTTATAAATGCCAATAAATCTCATGTATTATTTCTCAATAATGAAGAAACAATGCCATTTCCCCACTACCGTGTTGTAAACTCTTGTAATCTTGATGGATTCGAATGGATATATAAAATGTTGATGATATATGAATTAATGGAATGTAATTAAAGTATATTACTGGTTTCATGTTCAGTAACTGAGAATTTGTGGCCATTGGGTCGAAGTTCATAGAAATTGGAGCAAACTACACCTCATTTCCCCAAGGGTCCAAAACTAGTTTTTTTATATCTGATTGAAAGAAGTGATAGCATCCATCGGAGGTCAATTGGTTATGCATAAGAGTCTCTGATAATGCATTATATACATTCCCTACTTCAATTTAATAATTCAAGTGGGTTTCTGCACATTTGGGAAGCCATTTCTACCACTTACCTTGGGGGGGGGGGGGGGGGGGGGGGTTGAGCCCAAAATTGCCAGTAAAATCATCTATCTTGTTCAGAATTTAGTAAATAATTGCAAAAGTGATTGAAGGGACATAATACATCCATGAAAATAATAATTAAGTTATTATGTCATTCATACACCTTCTCTGAATATTAGGGAGCAATTGGCCTTATTTGGAGACCAAGACACTAAAACCAGTCAAGAGCCAAAATTGTGAAAAAATTGGAAAATTGGGCATTTTGGTAAAAATTTAAAAAAGGGACATTACATGTGGAATCAGAGCATGTTATTGGGACCTTATGGTGTTAAAAATGAGTCAAATTAGTAAACCACCACCCTTAGAATCTAAATTGGAAGGTGCTCGGCTTGTAGAAAAAGAACTAGAAGAAAAAAAGGTACCTTTGACTAAAGCTATGGCTCACGAGGGAGAAGACTACACTAAGGAGAAAATGAAGTATCTCAAAATTATAAAACCCCTGTTTGAATAAATATCCAAGGACATTACCCAACATATGGTAGACATGATCCAACAGATAGCAAAAGGATTTGAATTGATGTCCAGTCAAATGGGAAGCAAAGGGATAATAGGAGATAGTGGTAGTTCACAATTACCAGAAAAGAAGACAATGGGTGAGCACATTTTCTCACAAATAGGACCTCATAATAAAACCCATGAATTTCAGAGCACACCAAGGCCTACTGCACCTAAATTTCTTATTCTCAAACAAGAGACTAACATTCAATTTGAAATTGATACAATAACAAAAGAATGGGCTAAATTGGATGAAGAGTGTAGGAGAAGTATAACATTTGAGCAGTACTTCACCATGGCCAAAAAACTCAAACATAAGGAGGAAAATAATTATCTACACCAAAACAAAGAATTGAATTGTGCCATAGGTAAATTTCTACTTCCTACTTTTGATGGTTCATCTCAAAGTTCTGCTAACACTTGGGTGCAAAAATTGGATGTGTATTTTTAGTTGAATCCAATGGTGGAAGAAGATGCTTTTAAAAATGGTTATTTTGCACTTGGATAGAGATGCCAATGAATGGTAATTCTATGGCCTGAAAAAATTGGGTCATGATCAGGTTAAAAAATATGGATAATTTGTTGATAGGGTGTTAGAAAGGTTTGAGCAAAAAGATGTAGAATTGTCTTTCTAAGAACTAGCACAATTGAAGTAGGTAGGGACTCCTATTGAGTATATGTTTGAATTCCAAAGATTATAAGTTAAGGTGGCTAATGTATCAATGGGAAGGTTAGTATTGCTGTTCACTGAATGTTTTTCAGAGCCCTTAAAAGGTTTGGTCAAATCCCATAAGCCTACTAACTTAAATGATGCAATGAGCTTGAGTAGAGATCTTCAAAATGTGCTTCCTAGAACAAGATTTCCTCCCAAGCCTAACTTTAGATTTGAAAGAAATCCTTGGGAAAAGGATGCACTTGATAAGAATTTTTGGCAAAGAGATACATCTAAAACTAATAATAAAGAAGGACAAAATAGCGATGAACTTCGGAGGAAAAAATTGTGCTTCACATGCTTCCAACCATGGACACTGGGGCATAAATGTTTTAAAGGAAAAGCTCAATACATAGAAGTATTTTCTGATAATGATGAGTATGAAGGGGGTATGGATGAAGAAGGGAAAATTTAAGATCAATAGGAGGCTTATGATACATTAGTTGAAGAAGAAAAACAAGAAGAAAATCACCCTTCATCGGAAAAATCAAGAATGGAAGTACTTTCAGCAGTGCCTCGCTATCACACCATTCGATGCAAGGGTGTGGTATTGGGACAAAGAGCTTAAATTTTGGTAAATGAAGGAGATACAAATAATTTCATTGATGAAGAGATGGTGGAGAAAATAAATATACCAAGTGAGCCATTCGATGGATTCACAGTTGTCATTCTAGGTCATAACACAATGCAATGCAACACATGGGTTCCAAAGCTGCAAGTCACCATAGGTAACTATACTTTTGTTGATAGTTTTTATGTGGTTGATGTTGCTGATACTAATGTAGTATTGGAAGTGCAATGGATGTATTATATAGGAGATAATTCAATAAATTATCAAATTCCTGAAATGAAATTTCAAGATTCAACAGGCGAGTAAGGGTTGTGAGAGGGTAGCACACTTACCCAAAACACATAGTAAATTGCAATAGTATGAGATATATATTGAGGCATGGTGATATATAATGGGCTTATGAATGTTATATCACCTCTCCCAATCCAAAAATCAGAGTTGTTAAAAACCCAAATGAGATAGAGACACTTTTGCACAAATATGAAAAAGTTTTCAGAGATCTTCCACTAGGGGGGTTAAGCATAACATTGTTTTGGAGGAGGGTACTTCACCCAATCAGATACCACCTTATAGAAATCCAAATAAGTTCATAGATTATATTGATAAGTCCATTCAATAACTCTTAGAGTTTGGATTCATTAGACCAAGCTCTATCCCTTATGCTTCTTCAGTAGTGTTGGTAAAGAAAAAAGATGGAACTTTGATGATGTGTATAGAATTTAGAGCTTTGAACAAGAAGACCATCAAGAATAGATATCCTATTCCTAGTATTGATGAGCTCATGGATGAGATATTTGGAGCTAATTACTTTTTCAAAATTGACCTTAGATCTGGTTATCACCAAATTCAGATGAAGGAGGAAGTTGTGCAAAATACTGCTTTTCGATGTCATTATGGTCACTTTGAATTTATTGTTATGGCATTTGGGTTGACTAATGATCTCGCTACATTTCAAGAATGTATGAATAGAATATTTTTCAAGCAGCTTAGAAGGTTTGTTTTAGTCTTCTTTGATGATATTCTCATTTGTAGTAAAACTTGGGAAGAGCACTTGCAACACCTAGAGATTGTGTTGAAAACTTTGCAAGAACAGTGTTTGTATGCTAAGATGTCTAAATGTGAATTTGGGATGAAAGAAGTATTATATATTGGGCACATTATTTGGAAATATGGAGTGAAAGTGCACATGGAAAATATAAGGGCTATCTTAGAATGGCCATCACCAAAAACATCATAGAATTAAGAGGCTTCGTTGGAATATGTACATACTACAGGAAGTTTGTGAAAGGGTTCTCCAAGTTGACTTCTCCACTCACCAATTTGACTAAGAAGGATTGCATATATGTGGTGGTGTATATATTGACTAATTTTGATCATTTATTTGTTGTTACATCCTCTTTTAGTGCTGCACAAGTGGCTGACCATTTTTTCAAAGAAATCTTCAGATGCATGGGCTCCCCAAGAGCATTGTGAGGGATATAGATGGTAGATTCATGAGTGATTTTTGGAAAGAAATTTTCAGATTGGTGGGCACTCAGTTGAATCTAAGTACAATATACCATCCCAAAACTTATGGAAAAATAGAGAGGGTGAATAAATGGCTGGAAGGGTACCTCTGAAACTATGTGGGAGAACAACAAAACTCCTTGACAAAATGGCTACACTTGGGTGAGTTTTGCTACAACACCACCTTTCACATGTCAATAGGGATATCTCCTTTCAGATAATTATTTGGTTATGATGTACTTACTTTTTTTGATATGATATTTGGTGATATTAGAGCTCCAAAAGCTAAATATTGGGTGGAATAAATCCAAGAAATTTTAAAGCTTTTAAAAGACAATTTTGCAGGTTTCCCAAAATCAGCAAAAACAATATGCAGATAAACATAGAGAGGAAAGGACCTTTCAGGTTGATGATTTAGTGTATTTGAGGTTGCATCCATACAATAAAACATATGTCAAAAGGAATGGAGAAGAAAAGCTAAATCCAAGATACTATGGGCCCTACAAGGTAATCCGAAAGATTGGAGAAGTAGCATATGAGTTTGAACTTTTGGAAGGGAGAAAAATTGATAATTTATTTCATGTTTCTTATCTAAAGAAAGATATTGGTCAGAAAATTGTCATTTTAGATACAATCCCTCCTTTGGATGATGAAGGACAACTCACACTTATTCCGGAAAAGGTTTTGAAGACAAGGGAGAGAAGATTGAGGAGCAGAACAATCAAAGAATACTTGGTGCAATGGAAGGATCTACCAAGTGAAGATGCCACATGGGAAGAGGAGAATATTTTTCAGCATAAAAATCTGAAATTTCTTGAGGAAAATAAATATTGGGTGGGGAGGACTGTAATGTACCCATTCAAATAATTGCATAGCAGAAAAATTCCATCAATCCTACTAGTTCCCTAGGTTAGGTGGAAACATTGGGAAGTTACTAAGGGAGATAATAAATGGTGTTTAGACATTAGAAGGAATAAATATTTATTTAATGGATTTAATTAAATGAATGCAAGTGAAAAATGAAATGGCTATGGAGAATGGAGACACATGGATACTATGGGGCCCACTCAAGCTAGAATTCCTATGTTAAATGGCATCCTCCTCTTGCAATCTCGAATCTATGGGAAGCCTAATGTTTATGGATGGATTATAAGGTTAATATAATTGTCCATATACTTCATAGGTCAAATTTGGGATGAATTGTAACTTACATGGGGAGAGGAAGATCCAAATGGGAGTTTCATGGACACTTGGCTAGATCCCCCTTACATTTATGACATCTATGACACCAATGATGGAGATTCTATGACAGTTATGATACAAGTCAGATATGAAGGCTGAAATATAACATATCTGACATTTGAGTTATGAATAAATCATCTTATAGGGTGCTCATGGGAGTTGTAGAAGGCCAAGAGGCTCCTACTCGAATTTGGGAGAAGAGGGAAGGTGAAGAGAGAGGTCACATGGCATAGCATGAGCAGCCACATCAATTCGACTTGGATTTGGTTTATGGATGGATTTGTAAGCTTAGAAGACCAATAATTTTTATAAAATTCAGGGATAATCCATGAGAAGGCCCTTTTGATCGTTTGTGAAAATTGTTATTGTGAAGAGAGAGAGCTAGTGGATGACTAGTTCATGCCTTAGCCAATTTCGAGGGTGAAAGATTCCCATCCTAGTTGGTGTTTGGAGAGGCCACTCAGGTATTTCAAGGAGATTCAATGGAGTCATAAGCTACAGGTGCAAAATACATGATCTTGTGGACATATCAATTTCAGCTTGTTCTTCCTTTCATCTCAAGTTTTCTCATCATATTTCAGCTCTATGGAGTGAGGTGCACTTGGTGAACTATTCATCTCTTTGAGGGAGGTTATATTGATCTAGTATTTTGTATTATAATGTAAATGATCTGATATTTAATTTCATAAATCTCTCAGGTCGAAAGGCCAAGAAATCTCATGTATTATTGCTGAATAATGAAGAAACAGTGCCATTTCCCCACTACCTTGTTGTAAACTCTTGTAATCTTGATGGATTCGATTGGATGTATAAAAAATTAATGATTTATGAATGAATGGAATGTAATTAAATTATATTATTGATTTCATGTTCATTATCTGAGAATTTGTGGCCATTGGGTTGAATTTCATAGCAATTGGAGCAAACTACACCTCATTCCCCCAAAGGTCCAAACCTAGTTTTTCATATCTGATTTAAAGAAGTGATAACATACATGGGAGGTATATTGGTTATGTGTATTAGTATATGATAATGTATTATACACATCCCATTATTAAATTTAATAATTCGAGTGGGTTTCTGCACATTTGGGAAGCCATTTCTACCACTTACCCTGGGGGGGATTTGAGCCCAAAATTGCCAGTAAAATCATCTATCTTGTTCAGAATTTAGTACAGAATTGAAAAAGTGATTGGAGGGACATAATACATCCCTGAAAATAATAATTAATTTATTATATCATTCATACACCTTCTCTAAATATTTGGGAGTAGTTGGGCTGATTTGGAGACCAAGACACTAAAACTAGTCAAGAGCCAAAATTACGAAAAAATTGGAAAATTGGGCATTTTGGTAAAAATTTAAAAAAGGGACATTACAGTGATTTATCCGCACTCTCTCAAAAAAGGAAAAAAAAAACCCTAAAAATGAGAATGGGAAAAAAACCATAGATAAACACCATGCACAATAAAACCATAGGTCATTACCATGGGTAAAAAATCCTTGGATCATCCTATAAATACATTGTGAAGGTCTCCCCCCAAACATTACATGAGATTAATTTTCTCCTTTTGCCATTATTCACATATTTTCCCATATAATTCCCACTATGTATGTTGATTTTTCTCCATACCCATTTGTATCCATTCCCCCTATTTGAAAACCACTCATGGAGAATATTGGAGACCCAAAATCTGGAGTCGTGGGACCATTTTTCCTCGGACAGCTACAATGGTGCACTTCAAAGAAAGGTATGCCTATTGTTGTTTCATGTTATTAGCTAGATATAAAATAAAAATCATAAACAAATTTCTGTTCTTGTTTGTTGTCCATTATTGTTGTAAGTCTAGGTTGAAAGACACTTTGCACCATTGAACTCTACCCTATGATTTGGACAATCTAGGGTAGGTTCTTTTGCACGTAGTAGGGGAGAAATACCCACTATAGTTTTGGTGAATCCACTTGGGAGATCCTTTTGGATCCTTGTTTTTTCAGGCATTTCTACTGGTTTTTTCTCCTTGGATACCTTCATCCATCATAAATATGACCCCCTCGCATAGATTAGAGCAAGTCTTACCTTAGTGCTTGGACCCCGACCCAAGTCGACAACCTTTTTCCAAAAAATATTCACTAACGGCTAGATCACACTCATCTAACAGAAAGCTTCAACAAGGTCACACCTTTTTTCCCAATAATCACAACCTAGGTCACACCTTATGCCCTGATAAGTGTGACATGGCCCAAAACTCCAGACCGCACTTATCGCAGCTCCCGAAGCAACCCATGTTGCTTATGTGACCTTGTTTTATGTGACCTATTGTGCATAAACATATGTTTTGTTTGACTTGGGTCCATCCACTAATTTTTTGTCTTGATCGTAACTGTTTCATAGATATGTACGACCCTGATTGCACTTGTTCTAATGATAGGTGTGACCTGTAGTTTTTCAGCCCTTTTTGGTGTGTGAGATCCTTGTTCTAGAACCCTTGTCTGTGTTATACCCCTTCCTGACTTGTTGCTGTCAAGATCTAATCCATTACAAAGCCTGGTTTGTTTTGTGGTCCTATTTACCTTGTATGTGAGCACCTTTAGTTGAGCTTCATAGTTGAGACCCCTTGTGTGTTTCCTACAACCTGATTAGTTCCTTATGCGCTCATTTACTTGTGTACTTTTTTATTTTTTGGAAGAAATAGTTATTTTGCATGATAATTACTATCATTTACTATTATTTATCTCCATTTTTTTAGTCTCGACAATGAGATCACTAGGATTTATAAACATCATTTGCACACATCTCACACCCTAAAGTGAAATGATTGGTTCATGACACTAAGATAGCCTAAAAATCAACTTAACTCAAACCAAAATTGTAACCTAATTTGAGGACCAAAACAATTTTGTAGCTAAGTTAATACATTGGGGATAGGCATCCAAATATCACCTGTTTGTCACTTACATTTAAGACACAGTTGTTGTACATTAGGGGACCAAAATCCTCTTGCACATGTTGACACGGTCACAGCCGGTTTATCACAGGATCCCCCATTCTACAGGAGTAAGCCACAACGAAGGGGTTTCGGAAGTTAGGATGGGATATCAGACTCCATTATGCACCAAAGGCTAACCATTCATAGTCCTCCTCATGCATGCCAGGGTATGCCAGGTTTCGAGAGCTAAAGGGATGAAATTCCAAGAAACCACTTCGGATGTGTCATGAATGGGGTAACCTAGTTGTCATTCTTTCTAGGGATCTTGTATCCGAAGGTCCCCCTCAGTAGTGGGATTCTATTATACTATTGTTTGAATGGGATTTCATCACCCTACTAAGGATACAATGTGCAAGGGGATTCCAGCTTGTAGTTAGGGTCTTGCTTGCACTTTTACCCCATAGGTTAGTACATCATTTTATTTCTAGGTAGTGCTTCTTGTTGGATTTCTCACCACTTTGTTGTGAATCACCTGCTATAACCTGCTATTGTATTTAGATTTTAGATATTTCTTTTTGGCCTGTGCGCCACTCTTTGTATGCTCTCCTTCAGCACATGCAGTTGTAGTTGTATTTTTGAGCCTATTTTTGACACTCTTACGCCTACGTTCACTACACAACACACCATCATGTCATCATTTCTCCACCACACAACTCACATAGACTTAGGGGGAATACCCCTCAGTTCAGTTCCTTGAACTGTCATCATCATTATGTTGAGGGCGTGGAAATATTATTATCCAGTAGAAAAAACACAACTACCCATATCACGGATCATATCCAGGAATGGAGGCATCATCATAGCTTGTGTAAGATCCAATTAAATGATAGGATTTTCCTAGATTCGTTTCTCAAAACCTTACTCCCCCCTATTGCTTATGATGTTTCATCTGAGCACCCACAAAATTAGGAGGAAGCCATCCTCAAGGCCCAACTGTTTGATCTCATCTACACCCAATCGGGTTATCTATATACCATTATACTAGATGCTCCCAGTGATGGCTCCTCACATAGAGATACGCCAAGGGAATCCCATACTGTAGATGGAGTCATCGAATCTATTATTCAAAATCCCCACTTTTACACGAGCTCTCCTTCGATTCCACTCCATTTTGGTGACATCCCTAGTGTTTCCTAACCTAGTTTCGCTTCTGATTTTTTTCGTTTAACAGATCAGTCTGGAGTCACATGTTCTTATGCATCTCCCACACCAGTCACTCACATTGATAGATCCAATTTTTTGGCACCTGCATGTAATGGTCACATGGTAGGATTTGCAGCCCCTCCAACTACTCTTGCCTACTACCCACCACCTATGCAACCTACACTTGCTTCGACCCTGACTCCTCCTGTTCTGCAAGGGCAAGTTTATGCTTAGTAGAACCCCCTTAATCAACCTGTCAAAAATAACCAACAAGGTCAGGGAAGATGACAGAGGGGTAGGAATCAGGGAAACCAACCTTAAGGAGTTGGACAAACACCCAACCCTCTGAATAACAACAAAGCAAATACCCCTGCATAGAATCCCTAGTGTCCCACTAGACTTGGGAAGAACCCTCAGTTGCAGACTAACCATCTGTGTGCCATTTATAACACTTATGACCATTATACACAGAAATGTCCCCATATGAATCGATTTCTCCATTTTCTTCAAACCAATGCTCAACTTGATCTGAGCATGGATGCTTCGGCACAACAAAAATTTGCACCCCAAGGTCCTCCACCTATGGTGCTGAAAAATCATTTAACAAACCAAGGGATGGTTTTAACCCAACCCTTGGCACCACAAAACATTGCAACCAATTCTGTGGCTCAACCCATTTATCCTAGTGTCCATCACCTTATGACGCTATCATGTAATATCAACCTACAGACTTGACGAAACTAGTATGGGTCCACCACATAAACTGTTAAGCCTTCGATGAAATCTACCTCCACCACTCCGGATATGTCTTTGCATTTTTTGAGACCCCCCATGGATGGGACTACCAAAGTCCCATGTTCACTTTGTGTCGCGTCACAAAAAACACCACTGCCAGAGCCACTTTCAACTACAGTATAGTCAACGAATTGGCCTAGTATCCCTCGACCATATCCTCTTTGGAAGTCCTCAAAAATTGTCCTTTGCAACAAAAATATTTTCTATCCATGCTAGGTGTCATCGATCCCAATGATTCTTGGTTGATGTTATAGCTCAAAATGACACATCTCTTCTTGTGACCACTTTCCCATGATTTCTTTGCATGTCGACACTGTTGGGCTAACTAGGCAGACCCGGGTTTTACCTTTAACTTCACACCAACAAAAGACCCACAGTGTTGGCCCTTTCGGCAGTAGCCTGCGAATAGGCTACAATATCACCTGAAACAGCTATGGGGTGCCGCAGAATCAGGTTTCTACAAGCAGAAGAGAGAATCTTACTGTACCTTTAGTCTTTAACTATTAATAATCACTTAACCCAATGCTTCTATTATCAAATATGTAGCTTCGCGATTAGATAAACAAATAGTTACTTGCACAACCCTTATCTGGGAATTCACAGCGAAGCTAGTTATTAACAACAATATTACTTTATCGGTTATTTACTTAGCAGTGCATAAAATATAATAACAAATCAACAAAAATGAACCACAACACCAGATGTAACGTGGTTCACCCCCAGTGTAGGGGTTACGTCCACAGAACTGCGTTTTATTCAACTCTTTACAACTAAAACGATAGTTCTGATCTGCGCACTCAGCTGCAGATCCTTTCAATCCTCAAAGCCGCACACATAGTAGCATGCCTCTGTGCACACAGCTACAGATCTTCCTTTTCACCAAAAACCCCTCTGCGCACATAGCTGCAGAGGTCGTCCACGCACACAGCTGGGACTTAACCTTCTTACAAAAACCCTTATACAATCTCTTATCTTCGCATTACATTAGCTTCGTAAGATAATCATTAAATATCTAACCTTACTTATTTACATAAGTGCCTATTTATATAGCGCACTGTTACAAAACCATGGACTTAAACCATGGGCGCCCAAAACCCTAACCCTGGATTTACACCAAGGGTTAAATACAAAAAGGGGTTTCAACCCACCCACGACACCTCTAAGACTATTTTGGGTCGTAACTCCGCTTACACTTCCACAAAAACCGCGGACTTACCAAAGCTTAATGACCCTTAGGGTCGGAGCCCCAACAGGCCCCTAAGACTCACTTGTGGCCCGTCCCGAGGCACTCTGCAACTCTTCTGGTGGGAGAATATTCTTTGCAAGGATATGAAAACGATTGTTGAGGTTGTGTATAATGTCATCAGCTGCTTTCTCTTTTTCCACCAATTCTTGTAACACTGAGGATGATACTTCATTAGCCTTTTCCTGCGCAAAAGTATCATAGGTCTTCAAAACTTTGAGCTGACTCTCCGCAGCTATGCTGAATTCCAATGCTTCATCGACAAGTGGCTGCAGGGAATTTTCCAGTAGTGTTACCTTCATCCTGTAGGAGTCAATTTCCTGCTGGAGTTCCTTGCTTTGCTTCACCTTATCCATTTTCTGCATAGGAGGCAGCGTCTTAATTTCTGCTCTGAATGCATCTAATTCTGCCTGTCGCAGATTGATGGTTTCTTGTACCTTACCTATATCTGGGTGGTCCTGTAGGTTCACCCATGCTTTGATACTGTCTTCTAGTAGCTTTGCTGCACTGCCCACAATATCTGATAATTTTGCTGCTGAGGCCTGGATGTCCCTATGGCACTGTTCTTGGACCTCAGGTGGAGTTTCTAGAGGGATGCGAAGTTGAAGCTTCGCGATCTGATTCTGGTGTTCTGTTTTTAAATTTTAAATTTCGTTGCGAGACTGTTGGGTGTAGTCTCTCAGCTTGGAAATTCTTTGCTCTGGTTCCTCTTCGTCTTGGATGTTGAAGTCAGGAAGACTCTGACATGCCTCATCCAGCGCTCACGCCAGTGTAGCTCTTTTATGTTCAGCCTCTTTCTTTTTTTGCGCAACTTCTTCCAGCCTTGCTGCGAGATTCTGGCTTTGCTTCATGGTGTCTTCCAACTGGATTTGAGAATAGCGATCTCGTGCGTGGATCTCCTTCATGATGGCTAACTGGTAGAGGTGCAATTCTGTCATAGACAGCTTGGTGTAATATATCCCAACTGTCATACTCATCTACGGCCAGGAATCTGCATCAGTCAGTATTAGAGCTGCGCTTGACACTTGGCCCCTGTTATATTTGGTTGGCCATTGCCTCATATCCTGCTACGCGGATGCTGGGGTACTACTTGTCGGTGTATTAGTCGCTGATTTTGTTGCTAACTCTTTCAGCTCTGACACCCTGTTTGCTACGCCTGTGAGCGCAGCAAGATGCACATCCACGAACTGTGACCACTTTTGAGTTCGTGTTTCAGTATATTTGTCGAGAGCTTGCTTAAGCTCTTCCAGCGTCACAGTGACTCCTTCATCTAGATTTTTGTCCTTCGACGCTTTTGTCTTCTTGCGGGACTGAGGCTTGGTTACCTCCTCTACCTCTGGCAATTTGCACTTAGCTGATCAATTAATATCTGATAGAGTTTTGACCGACTCCTCATCCTCTTCTTCATGGTCGCCATTGTTGAGTCCAGATTTGGTCCCTTTTTAACCATCTTTAATCACCTTTCTTCCCTTGCTTTACACTGCTTAGCATATCAATCAGACTGACTTTCTTC
>LPNX010805235.1:51262-124428 GCA_001517045.1 Pseudotsuga menziesii
CCATCTCCACCTTGGTTGTTTCCATCTTGTTGCGAGTCACATGGGTCTTCGCTGTCTTCTGGTGGGTTTTGCTGCTGCGTCTAACTGGTACCTGCGCCTGTATTGGTAACAGGGGGAACTGGAATGGTGGGGTTTTTTCCTGCATCTTTCAACTAGTCAGCTGGCCACTGTTGAACTATGCCCAGGATGTCTGCTTTGGTTACTACATATGGTAACTTAAACCACTGATGTGTTGGATCTGCACGGGCTTGAATGAAAACATGATGCATGTCGGTACTGAAGTTCGTGGAGCCTTCATATTGAGAGAACAACTCATTGGTAAGCCGTGGTGTTCGCAACATCTCTTAGTGTATACTCATGCCATAAAAGGAGAACACAGTGTTCGTCATCTGCTAAGATGCTTTATCTGGCGAAATCTAGAGGGATGCATACCTTACTACACCCGGCATGCCTAGGGGTTCCTCCACGAACTGAGCCTCAGTGGGTTCTTTCCACCCAATTAGTGCAATAAGAATTAATAGCCAGGAATAATGAAAGGGTCTACCTTTTTCCTGCGCATCACGGGCATCTTCCAGGAATTCCCTCGTGAGGTATGCGGCCTAGTTGTAAGTGTAACCTTCAGCGCAGTTTATAGCGATTCTGATAACTGGGGCAGGCACTTCATTGGGCCTGCACTTTCGCTGGAGTTTGCACGCTAAGAGCTCAGCTGCGAAGCGGATGTTCTGGTCCTCAATTGTGGAAGTGTGATACCCTTGTTTCCCCTTGGTCAGGCTGAAACGGTCCTTCATGCTCTACGCGAGCTTCGTATCCTCATGTTTTGACAGAAATTCAATTCCCGGATCAGGCCTTGCTATCGGTAAGCCTGTGATCTTATGAATGAGCTCGCCATTGATAGGAATTTGCTTGTCTCCTATCCATAAGTGGCCGTCATGTACTAATGCTAGCAGCTGCTTAACCACGACGGTCACCTGTGTGCTGCGCCCAAAATGAGGAACATCAAGCATTTTTAGCAGGCCAGCTGTGTCCAAGCCGGCAGCCCACTGTTGCACTTCCAATAGTGTTGTGCCATTGTCTGGGTATTTGACGTGATGCAAGTATTGAGCAGGTGTGAACTGTGGAAACTTGCTATGATCATTTTTGTCATGGTCGGCATACTTAAGCCGGTCTATTTTTCCTGTCATGGTTCTGACCAGCTGTACACCTGGTGGCAGCAAGGGCGTGCTTAATGTAAACTGCTTTGTCTGTCGGGGTGGCTGGACGCCTGGCCGAACGGGCTAGAGATACGGTGGCCGCGGTGGTGCAATGTACTCATCTCCTCCAGTAGGGACCTGTGCTGAACTGGGCGGGTCCATTTGGTGAGTCCCTGATGTTTGCCCTGATTGCCTGTGTCGGTCTTCATTCTGCTTAGAATGAACTTCAGGTTTAAAATTTTTCCTGGCGGACCGTATCTGCATCGGCCGCGGTGGTGCTGGGTGAGCTTCTTCACGTGGCATAGAGGTATGTGGGAGATCGGAACAACTCTGCAGACCCCTCTGTTCTAACTCTCTTACTAGATCCTGAAGCTCTTGCTCATCTGTCATGGGTTCACTTGTAAATGTCAAGGAAATGCAGAATGCAATTTTTGCCAACTTAGGGATCTTCTTATACACTTTATCAATCAAATCTGTTAGGATGATGCATTTAAGGCACCAAATCTGATAAAAATATTGTCCGATCGGTACTGGATTTTCCATGATCTCATTAGTACAGACAATTAAGGTAATTAAAGTGCCCATGCCGCCAATTCGGCTATTTTCCAATGGCCGGATTTTAAGCTTCCCCGTGTTTTTGTGCTTCGGCCAAATCATTGTCTTAGCTTCGTCACAACGAGCAGTCTTGGCACAACATTGATCCGTGGCCTGCCCTGGTAAGATCTGCGATGGGGCTGTTAGGTTTGGTGCACTAAATTCTTGGTTCTGCTCCTTAGTTTGGTACTCAGTTCTTTCTTGATCATCAACTGCCTTGTCATGGATCAGTCTGACATCTGCATCTAAAGTAGGGAAAACTTCATTAATAGAAAATGTAAGCATAAAACTATCAACAAGATCATCCCAAATTACAGTACTGTGTTGAAGCTCAATCTCCATATACCAGTTTTTTGCTATAGGTTCCAAAGTGTGCACAAACTTATGCACCCATTCCTCGGGAGGTACATGTTCCCATGCTGCATAACATTGCTTCAAATGTTCCTGAGGACTATTCTGCCCATTGAACTTGCTTCGCACCTCTTGAGATTGGTCTATGAATCTGAGGTGTAGAAATTTCTGGCAAGCTTCCCAACTGTGAATATACTTCCTGTGGCCATTCCACCATCTCGCTGCTGTAGCTCTTAGTAATGCTTCCAGAGTCTGCATTCTCTGTGATTCTGGCACTTGTTCTGAGAACTGCGCAATAAATTTTCCTGGGTCTGTCAACCCATCATATGTAGGCAAATATCTGGCCTGTGCACTAAGGCATCTAAGAGATTCGGTAATTTATGTGCACCGATGGCCATGTAGGTTGTATAGTTGATTCTTCCAATTCTCTAGACCATCATCTGAGTCAGACATGCAGGAGCTATCACATTGCCAATCCATTACACCTTCGGCATTAGGATCGACATAATCTTCTTCTTTAGCTGTGATATTATAGATGTGGTCAAGAATATCCTGATCTTCCTCTCTAACTGGCTCCGTATATCTTTCTCCTTGAGAAGGATCCAATGGTAGTATAGCTCTCAATCCCTTCCCTTCAAAAGTCATTTGTCTCTTTTTAAGATTGATAACCGCATCACTATCTATTTCCCCCTCAATTCCTAGCAAAGCTGGATAGGGGTTACTGTCATCAATGATCTCAATAACTTCAAAATCTGCTACAGTACTGACTCCATCTATATCCACTGGTACTCTAGGGAATCTTCCTAAAGGAAGAATCCTCTGCTGATTGGATAATCTCAATTGGATAGGGGACCAGTCAAGGGTGGGATTTCCCATTTGTTCCCATGTCTGTTTAGTTAAGATATTGACTTCTGAACCCAGATCTAAAATAATATCCTTCATGTCATATTCTCCTATCTGAGCATGTAGTCTCATCTCTCTTCTAGTCCTTCTAATTCTACTGACAGCTTTTTCCTTACCAGGGCTTTGCTGAGGTTCGCAATACTGAATAACTTTTTGTAATTCATTTAAGGCATTCTGATTTCTTAACAATTTGATGCAACTCTGTAAAAACGACGACAGAGTAATTACTTGGCCTTGTGAGTCTTCCTGGGATTGCAGCTGCTGATGCTTCTTGTTTGCTGCTGGCAAATCTGGATCAGCAAAGTCTTGTCTGGATTCCAAAAAAGTTTCTTTTTCTCGTCGAACATCAAATGTTGGAGTCTTCTCCACGGCCTTGCGAACCCAAGCTTCGTTAGGCTGCTTCTCCTGGCACTGCGCATCTGTCGTAGCTCCACTTCTTGTAACAACATTAATAGCTGGGATTGGTCGTGGCTCGACAACAATCAACTGGACACTCAGACTAGGTTTGTAGTTCCTTTCTTGGATTTTAGCTAGCAACTGTGGGCACTGATCGATGACATGATTGACTGCTCTACAGTATCGGCATGTCGTGGTTGGGTTTTGACAGTCTCGAGCTAGATGTCCTGCCTGATTGCAGTTATAGCAAATAACTTGACCTCAACCTCCTCTAGGAATACCACGACCATGGCCTCTAAAACTACCTCGACCACCTCGATAACCATATCCATCATTGCCTTGTGCATCCAGGTAGATCCTATAAGTGTCGTAGGTCCGCTCCCTCATAAGGTCGAAACTGCGACATTCATCTTCATTGTGGCCTACTGACTTACAGAATGTACAGTAAGGGTTCTTCAGGACTTGAACATACCTCTGTAATAGATAGCAGTCTTCTGGTCGATGCTGGCCAGTAGTTCGACAGATCTCACAGTACAGAACACTAGGATTCAGCGGGTTTGGTGCACCAGTATTCAGATAGTTTCTCAGCACCGGACACTGGTCCTTGTCGTGGCCTTCTGTTTGACAACGTATACACCATACCTCTTCACGGGTGGATTTCCCTTTTTTCATGTCATGAAGATCTAAAGCCATCTCCGTGAGCTGTGCTTGAATTTGAGCTATGCCAGAATTATCTTTGACATGTGTAGGTTCAAGCTTTATGGCAATCTCTAAGGCCTCTTACTGATCAGCAACCTTCTGTTGCATGAGTGGAGCTCTGATGTGAGGTAATAATGCTAGAATAAACCACTCCTTATGTTGTGCTGGTCCAATCATGAAGCTAACTTGGTCAAGTAGAACTTTGAATCTCTGATCAAAGTCCCACACAGATTCACCTCGCCGCTGTTGAATCTCTTTTAACTCAGTGATGCACTGCGACTCTGATTTAGGTTTCTTAAATTCTTGGATCAGTGCTTCTTTGATGTCAGCCAAGATAGGATTTTGCTTGCTAGCAAACTTCATAAACCAAGTTAGGGCTCGGTCTCTGAAAGAAGTGATCAGCTACGCTCGTCGAACATCTATGTCCATAATGTTCTTCGCGGTCCACACAGCTTCGCATAGAAACCAGAACTGTTCTGGATCTTCTGACCCAGTTCCTTTAAAAACCAGTAGTTTGATGTCATCATGAACATGGGCCATCTGGGATCTAGGGGGGGAGGAAGGGTTTGAACTAGCTGGGGAAGACTGACCTGCGACAAGGATACTCAGGCTAGGGTTACTTTCAGACTACGACAGGTTCTCGGGGATAATAGGTCTCTGCTGCGGGGTTATCGAAGGGTTTCTAACAGAGGGGGCCTCGGTGAACTCAGAGGCTTCAGAGCTTAAAGGGGTATACTCAGTAGAGGGGCCGAGATCTCTCTTATATCTTTTGCCGCTTCGCAGAAAACCACTTTGCTCATCGAAGTCCCAGTCACTTCCAATCATAGGTTAGCAATACTAGATCTAACAATCTGATTCTATAAGCAAGATTCCTTTTTCAGCCAATAGTATTTTAATATTCAAACTAAATAGGTTCAAGTACTTACCCCTTGGTCCTTTGAAAAATTGTCGTTCAGCTTTGCTAAAGGAGGTACTTGTGTCAATGGCGAACTCCGTCACAAATGCTTTGAGAGTTTGCGCAGTCCAGAAATCCACGGCTCGCGAGATCGCGTTGTTCACTCTTTTCAAGATAGCAATTCTTGTGGGGGTCTAGGGAGGAAACTGGTTTTCTTGGAAGTTTGTCCTCCTTTTTGTTAACCTGGATAACCACTGGTGCAACTCTATGTGTATAGTACCAAAGAAAATTTCATGAACATTGGAAAAGATGTACCTTTGCAAAAAAATTTCCGCACTACGACGGGGATCTTTATTTTCCTGTTCTGCAAACTTCAAATAGGTTGCTTCGATCCAATCACCAATTTATTTTACAGAGGGTCACCAAAACATAGCCCTCGAGGTACGACGTAGATCCCTCTTCAATAGATACTGAGTTCAACCGGCAATGAAACCAATTTGTTGGGCTAACTGGGCAAACCCAGGTTTTACCTTTAACTTCGCACCAACAAAAGACCCACAGTGTTGGCCCTTTCGGTAGCAGCCAGTGAACAGGCTACAATCTCACCCGAAACAGCTATGAGGTGCCACAGAATTAGGTTTTTGCAAGTAGAAGAGAGAATCTTACTGTACCTTTAGTCTTTAACTATTAATAATCACTTAACCCAATGCTTCTATTATCAAATATGTAGCTTCACGATTAGATAAACAAACAGTTACTTGCACAGCCCTTATCTGGGAATTCACAACGAAGCTAGTTATTAACAACAATCTTACTTTATCAGTTATTTACTTAGTAGTGCATAAAATATAATAACAAATCAACACAAATGAACCACAACACTAGATGTAACGTGGTTCACCCCCAGTGTAGGGGTTACGTCCACAGAACTGCGTTTTATTCAACTCTTTACAACTAAAACGATAGTTCTAATTTTTTCACTCAGCTACAGATCCTTTCAGTCCTCAAAGCCACGCACACAGCAGCAGGCCTCTGCGCACACAGCTGCAGATCTTCCTTTTCACCAAAAACCCCTCTGCGCACACAGCTGCAGAGGTCATCCACGCACACAACTGGGACTTAACCTTCTTACAAAAACCATTATACAATCTCTTATCTTCACATTACATTAGCTTCGTAAGATAATCATTAAATACCTAACCTTACTTCTTTACATAAGTGCCTATTTATATAGCACACTGTTACAAAACCATGGACTTAAACCATGGGCGCCCAAAACCCTAACCCTAGATTTACACCAAAGGTTAATTACAAAAAGGGGTTTCAACCCACCCACAACACCCCTAAGACTATTTTGGGTCGTAACTCTGCTTACACTTCCACAAAAACCGTGGAGTTACCAAAGCTTAAGGACCCTTAGGGTCGGAGCCCCAACAGACACTTCATGAAAGTCATTGAAAAAAAACCTAACTTTTAGGACCCATATCTTGAGTTTTGTAACTCTGTTTGACCTCATATCTACACCATTGGATAGGTATTTCGGTTAACTAAAACTTTCTAGAAGACACCAAAGTATGAAAATGCCCCGAAATACCCGAAAAATGAGTTTTTGATATGTACGTGACTTTCCTTAAGGAAACCCATGTACGTACGTGAGTTGCTATATATAATAGTCACGTACACCTTAAATACATGACTTTCTGCATTGAAACCCGCGTATACCTCCTCGTGTACATGGCTATTGTCTCCGAAACCCGCGTACGCCTCCTCAAAATGTCAAAAAATATGAATTTTGAAATTTGGGTAGTTTGGGTAGTTATGCAACTGACTCCTTCAGTTGTAACTACTTTGTCTTCAACCCCAACTCTTCATTAAACATATAAATAGAGGTAGGGAGGTCCATGAGAGGAGAATTGAATCTTTGCATTGTTATGCTGGAGGAATTGGAGCTCTCTTTGCTCACACCTTCGCCCTAGAAGCATTCTCCTTGTGTTGAAGATCTTGGAGGCTAAGTTCCTCAGAGAAGAGAAGCAACAGAACCAGATCAAGGTTTTGTGAGGTTCCAAACTTGAAGAGAAGGTATACTTGTACTTGTTTTCAAGATTAATAAAGATGTGATGTCCTTCTTCTTCCCAAATAATGGTTCAATGTGTGATTGAAACTCTGTTTATGATCATATGATGATGTTAATCAGATCATTATTTCATGTTTATTTGATTATCATTTGTTTATATGTGGTCATATTGGTTTGAGGAAGGTATAACTTGTTTTGCAGGTCTCTTGGAGCAAGAGGAGCAAGAGAAGCAAGAAGAGGATTGAAGGGCTGCTTGGATCAACCTTCGTTAATAAGGTGTGGACCTGTCTAATCTCTGAACTTGCTTATATATGCTTATTGAACATTATACATCCACCTTTCAACTCCAGTACGTTGATGGCCTCTTAAACCCTAGCCATATGAAACTTTCCTTTACAACAGTTGATCACTTTCAACTTGGATCAAGGAGAACCCCAGATGCCATCATCTGTCTCCTTCCAGGTTCTGATCACTGTTTAGAATTTGTTCATTCATCGGTGTGTCATCGGTGAGGGAGCATCTACCTATTTTATGTCAACTTTTGTTTGGAAGAAACTTGGATCCCCGGACCCTTCAACCTTCCAGAACTTCCCTTCACGCCTATAGTGACTGTGCTACTCAACCCTAGGGCATTCTCACGAATGTCCCCATTGAGTTATCCAGAAAAATCATGTTGATTTAGATTGTCAATTCCCAACTTGATTACAACCTCCTCCTTGGACATAGTTATATGTATTTAATGTGATCCACTCCCTCTACCATCTTTTGACTTTTGATGTTCCCCCCATGACGAGAATATTGTGACCATAGACCAACTGACGTATTATTATCCTAAGGGACTGACCACTCTAGAACACGTCCTTCCTACTGTCGACACCACCATCGAAAGTGTTTCCATACCTTCCCTTTCCGATGTTGGACCAGTCTTAATTGCCAACGATCCATTTACAGACACCTTTTTGTCCTTACAACCTCCTCCTTCACTGATTGACATATCGAATTTGTGCACTATCACATCCGGTAACATTGCGACCACCTTGCAACCTCATTCAGAACTTCAACCACAACCCTCGGGGAATTATTGGGGTTCCTTCCCCATACACATGATCCCATTCCTTTTTCCACCATATGGTATTGTGAGTAAGCCAGTAATGGATACTCTGAACCTTCCGGGTTTCACTTTGGGTATTCTCATGTGGTACCTTGATCTCTCCGCCCTCCCCTAAATTCACAAGTCGTGTTGAATATCGTCCAACCTATTGAGATGATGTCGCACCTACCTCTTGGTACATCAATGAATACTCCATGTGACACAAAATTGTCATGATTTTCCTATCCTTCGCACCCACATGCACACTATAGTCGAGACCAATGATGCCCCTGTTGTCAATGTACTAGACATACCCATAGTTAAGAACAATTCTCTCTACACCAACCATCCATGTGCAGTTTGTGGCTTATATGTTCATTATTCCCACCATTTCCCAAACTTTCCTGAGTATCGATCATTCCCTAGTGATATTTAGAACCATTCCCGTGAGTCTGACATCATCGTCCTTGAGGAAATAAACCCCCTGACATCCTCCTCGGACACCAATAACACCACTTACACGATCTCTACTTCCAGTAGTCCTTTTTCATCCTCACCTACAGAAGATCCTCCTGATCTATCTTGACACCACTTTTGTGATGATGGAGATATATCTAAAACCACCACTGGTTTTACCCCATTTCACTTAGTCCACAGTGTAGAATCAATTCTTCCCATTGAATCTCAGATTCCATCGCCATGCCTCGTCGTCGCACTTCTACCTGATACTTCACCATTAAAACAACACATACTTAATGCTTGAACAAACCAATGAGGACCATCGCATTTATCTCCAAATGATAGAAGCGGCTTAGACCCAGTCAAAGTCCCATTACGACTCCTATGTCCACCCACACACCTTTGGCGAGGGGGACCTGGTCCTTGTTTACATCCAAGCTCACGATAAGACTAGAAAAGGGAAGTTTGAATCCATGTGGTATGGCCATTATGTTATCCATCGATGTCTTGACAATGGGGCATATCTCGTTGCTGAGTCTAACGATCACCTCTTGAAGTATCCCTGCAATGGGCTCTACCTCAAGAGGTTCTATGCTTGAAGTCACTCACCATGTATACCCTTGTATCATAGTTCTTATTTGATTTTTTACATCATTTTTCCATGAGTTAGTGACTCCTTTCAGTAACCTCTCCACATCTAGCCGCAGTGACTCCAATGTCGCACTTTTTTGTTGCCTCTGCCCATGAGCAGGTGGATCTAAACCCTCCTCCCCACCCCTGTGCCGCTGGTACCTCATTGGAGGGTGCGGTCCCATGTATGCACATTCACACAATATGTAATCAATATCTATCACATACATAATATATCTACCACTATTCTAGCACACTATATGTGAATGCAACCACAAAGTATCATGTATACATATCGTGAGGTCCCAAAACATTCCTTGGAGGTCTAGGCATCTACAGGTCTCCTCGGTAATCCATCCTTTCATATGGGTAGTCCTCTATAAGGACTGGAAGCTACTTCCACTATGAAAAACTAAGCCACCTCCCTCTTTGATTATCATCTCACACCATCTCATCATCCAAGTCTCCCGAGGTCCCCCCATCACACACCGCCATATGCCATTGCAGTGTAGGTAGTCGCTCAAATAAAAATGAGCACAAGAAGGAAGGGAAACAAAAATCCCCACCCTCCAATTTGTCTTGTTTCAACGCATGCCGAACCACGGTCAAGTACATCTGGGCCCACCCATAGTAGGTCCCCCTCAGTACACTCTCCACCATCAACAACTAACCGCTTGAGATCTTGTGCAACCCCTTCGATCTTAGTATGAAAAACACCATCGCTTCCATTACTCAATTCTACAGAATCTTAATGTTGCACACCAGTATGTGTGATATATGCACATACACTAAGGCATAATAATGCCTCGCACATAGGTCATCCATTAGTACCCCCTTGAGAGCTTCGATGATGTATCACCAATCATGCCCAGCTGTGGGAGTCCCGTCAGAAAGTACACATCTCAAAGGGTGATCTCCAGTATCTCACCCTGGATGATGAAGCACTCCGAGTCTTGATCCTAGTAACTCACCATCTTGTTCAACAACAATTTTTTTGAACTCATCAAGGTTATCTCAAAGAACTTCAGTAGCCCACACCAGGAGAGCGTGTCCTGTACCGCTCCGTCATCCTCCACATCATCTCACATACCCTCAATGTCTCAATATTACCACCCGAATCAAGGCATCCTGCACATGCATAAAGTCCCTATCAGACCCAGTTACACCAAAATTCTCATTCTAGGGTAGGTTGCACCAGTTTAGAATTTCTGTGCAACCCAAGTCGTGCAAAAATGTTGGACAGGCGTGAATGGGTTGCTCTTACCTATTGAACAGGTGCGACCTAGGTCGCTCCCTATCTCCCCAATAGATGCACCCAATTCACGTATGTCTTCTCGATAAGTGTGACCTGGGTCACACCTTTTCTCTCCAAAAGTACGGCCCCCCTGAGAACCCTTCATGCTCGACCATGCCCCCCAGAGTGAGGAAAACCAAAAAGTAAACCACTGAAATTGACGGGCTTAGTGAGAGATCTTACCTGCAAGTCACATATCATAAAACCACTGGTCTAGTCAGAATAAATAAATAGTTGTGTTTTGGGGCCCTCCACTCCAACACAACACTGCACAGTGAAAATGACATGTGTTATGTGGCCCCCCTGTTTATAGGCCTCCATTTGGTCTAGATTTTATTTCGTACACCACAGAGTCATCCGGTGTCTGTTTTCCGCATCGTTCATACCATCGGGTTTGGTTTTACATCCCTTATATTTTGACAAGACCCATATCTTATGATCTCCCACTGATTTTTGGGCCATTTCCTAGAGTCACCTTGATTTATGTTCCACCAGGCAAATCAAACCATGCACATACTGGCATGTTCATGAGCCATTCGCTCCATCCATACCGTAAACTTGGCCTTATTTTACTGCCATCCATCATCCTGTAATGAGTCCCCACTAGTATTCCACTGTTGTTCATATCAACCTTGTTCATAACACCATCCATTTTGGTACATCGAACACTTCCTCTTTGCTTGACTGACCATTACGAAGTTTCTATTAAGATCTTTTCTGACTCCTAAAACAATGAAAAGATTGTCGAGCACGCTTTCTTCCTTTCACGCTTGTTAAAATATTTGAAAGGGTGTCTATGTGGCCTCATTTATCTCCTTTTTCAAACTACATAGACTATTAAAAGAAAAAGATCACCCTATCACCTTCTAGCTAGGAAGATTTCCCTTTGTATCCTTCTATTCTTTATCAGACATTGGGACCATAACTTATGAAAAATATCATTATGGGTTGTATTTAAGATCTTTTCCAACCCTCTCATCAAGAAAATATTCCTGAGCAAACTTGGTTTTGTTCATGCTCGTAAAAGTATTTGAATGACCGTCCAATTATTATAGGTTTAACTTTTTTTGGCCTGGTTGGAATACCTATGGTAAAGAAGTCTCTCGATCTCTTTCAGTTGGGAGAGCTCTCCTTTGTACACTTTTATCTCTTTTCAGACTTAGGAGGCTGTTGTATGAAAAGAGAACACACTGGAGTCTTCTTCTTGTTTTCATACTCTCTAAATATGAAAACACCATCGAGCATTTACCGTCCTGGGCTTGACAAAAATCCATGAGATAGTTTTATATTGAGCATACTTCTATCCCTTCTTCGATCTCCTTAAATTATAAATAAGGACCACAACTGTGTCTGTAGGCGCTATCACATATTACTATGGTCTCACATTATGGAAGCTTCCTCCCTTTGGGTCGTATTTGTTCAGAGTACTCTACAACGAGTCTCCCTTGGATACCCTAGATATCACCAGTCCAGTTACTGCCCCCAGCATCTCACATTGCAGTGTTCTTTCTAGTTTCTCAGCTATGGTCCCCTCCCCATGAGTTAGTATCATCTGCTTCCAGGTCTACCCTGCCATCATACTCTGAACAAAGGGAGTTTGAGACCCATATACTCCCCTTCCCTTGTTCGCCAGTCAGTGCCTCAATATTTTTAGTGATTGAGAAAAATATGAATAAAATTGAACTTTAAAACTTTAATCCATAATAACAATGCATATAAATCTCATCAATAATCCAAAGACATAAATCAAACCATAGAACACAGGATATACCTTGGGAAAACACTCTACTGATTCAGAGGATAAAAAAAACCCAAAAAACGATCTTAGAGTATGATAGATTAATAACAGAGAATGATTACAACACAATAGCAGATTGCTTTCATAGAGAGCACCAGAGAGTGGAGATTGAATGGAACACCGTATCTAACTTGCCAAGTGCATAACACTTTAATAACAAGTCAAATTAGGTTTTACAACAAACTTATAAAGTTTTCATGTAATAACAACTTATTAACACTTAGAACATTGATCCATCTTTAATCATGCACCCCATACTGATATGGTGTAAAGATGGCACTCCATAATTATCTTCCACATGAAGATATGCACCTTCCATTAATTAACTAACTCTAACTGAGTAGTTAACTGAGTTGAACTGAATGTAACTGAGTATAACTGAATGTAGCTAAACAGTAATTGAATGTAACTGAGCATAACTGAATGTAATTGAACAGAACTAGTGCATTTCCATCAGTGTTTATTTCCGACAATCACTTGCATAAATTAAGGAGTTCATTCCTTAATTAACTGAACTTGTTTACCATAACTAATACTCAACTGATATCTAATCAATTCGAGTTTACTTGGTGGCAACATATGCAATTCGAGTTCTCTCTCTTTCTCCGTGCTTATATTAAATATCTCTGCATAATCCATATTTGTTTTCATTAAATAATCATCTTTATCATATCATACTCATAAGATCATTTCCAAACCTATGATCATATGTATTTCCCTGAGTCATATAGTCACATGCTAAAGTAAATCACTCTAGGGGTATCTAATCCCTAAAGGATACTTCTAGCACATGTTGACCATGACTAGCCATACACCACATAGTATATCTACTTTACATAGTAAATCACACCACCTCACAACATGAGGATATTCGTAGGACTACACAAGCCTATTGTCCACCTCAATCATATGAGGATATTTGTAGGGTTACACAAGCATATTTCCCACCTAAATCACATGAGGATATTCATAGGGCTACACAAGCCTACTGACCACCTCAATCTGAGAATATTCGTAGGAATACACAAGCCTACTATCCACCTCAATCATATGATCATATTCATAGGACTACACAAGCCTACTGTCTTGATATTACTCATAATAATTTACAATATCACCACCTCAATCATATGAGGATATTTGTAGGACTACACAAGTATACTGTCTTTATATTACTCATAAGACTAGAGAATGACTCCTAATGCTGTAATCTCAACACTCCCTCTTAGCGAGGGAGACATTCTCTTCCATACCAAGCTTATCTCGGAAGTGTTTAAACTTCGTCACAAATAGAGGCTTGTCACAAATTTGCAATCTTTTGATCAGTACCTATGTATTGGAAATCATGACCATGAGTTCAATGAAGTGGAACTTCATCTCGAATGTGTTTTATCATAAAACACATATAGGGTTTTTGAGAAAGATTGACTATTAACACCTAATTACTGTAGGCTCAAGTATTTCACCCTAGTAGGTAGCCTCCCATGCTACACTACTCGTCAGTATGTGCTACTATAAGAAAAACACATTTTCTTTTGTAGTACTCTCATACATACATATTTCTTCTGTAGTACTAGCCGAAATACACTTAGGTTTTGTAGTACTAGCCTCAAATTACATTGCTTATCTCAGGCTAAAACAATATAAGCTAGATAGCACAATCAAATAATAGGTCTTCCATGTATCAAATACAATAAAGAGCCTATTCCAATGTACCTCAAAGTTACTCAAACATATTCTTAGTAGTATGCATAAAATACAACATGTATGCTCAAAGACTAACCAACTACTTACACAAAGTAGCATCATCTAGATCCAATTCAGAATAAAGTTTCTCTAAACTAGAAACTATGGATATTTTTAAATCCATCACATACAACATTATGCAACAAATGTGTAATAACATGCATAAAGAAAGACTTATCTTTTCTTTCTCTCTTCAACATTTGTTGACTTCTTGAATCTTCTGTTATCTGTAGAATTTCTCTATGATCATGCCATTATCTGTGATTTTCTTCAAGTCATGATCACTTTCTTAGTGATCCTTATCTTTATGTTTGTAGCACCCCAACTACCTCCTTGAGAGGTTTTAACTGTTCTCTAACAGTCCAGAATATAATTAGTCTCTGAGACTTTTGACCATGTCTCTTCTCATGTGGATTCTCTCCACAAGATATCACATCCCTTGGCTTCCTAAGTCATGTATGATGACTAACTGGTGGGGACTTTATTTGTTGTCACCTATGAAGACACATCAATACTCCCTCTTCAACTAGAGGAGTTATTATGTACTATACCAAGCTTGTACCAAACAAAAGCTTAATAAGAATGCTGGCAATGCTGCTCATCTATGGATATGTACCATGTCTCAAATATAACTGACTAGAACCCTCAATAGCTTTACTGCTTTTCAACATGCTCTTTCTAGAGAAACACCTGTGATCTTCCTCGATCACTATATTAGTCAGCTTTCATATATATTTAAAACTCTCTTTTATTGATCAAGACATATATGAGTCCACATATACTTGTACCAAGTAGGTACCACAACAAATGCTTTGTACATGTCTATGTACAAACTGCAAAGCACATAATAGATCCTGGGACCTGTGACTAAACAAATACATCTCAACTGACTTGAGATCCTCCAAATATGAAATAAGAATTATAAAATTTCATATTTACCTTCATGTGTGGCCATGGATTTGTAGTCCATCATCCTAAAACTCTTCAAGATATTTTACTGCACATGTTTTCTTAATTGAGGAAAATATTTGTTTGGTGACTGCCACACCACTAATCATAAGAATCATAACAAGATTCTTGAATACAGTTTTGAGCTTCCTTCTGAATATGGGCATCATGCATATCTCCTTTTTACAGGAGGTACATCAACCAGTTTACACTGGTTCTTCAGGAGCTAGTGAGACTAGCAACTCCCTCTCACCATGTAAATGTGAGAATCACAATATGGGTCCTCCATCACATAGACTTATTCTCATATATATATGAAGCTCTTATTTGACACATGAATTTAAACAATATCGAATATCTTTAGGAGTCTTCACATATATAATTAATCCATCTATTGTTTTTTCTTTGTAAGAGACATAGGAACCTCCTGAATTGTTCTCTTCCAGGCTCAACCATCAAAATAACTCCACATTCATGTCCTTATTTACTTGTAGGTAAGGGAATATTAATTTTCCCTACAAAACAAATTATTCTCATGGTTAGAACCATTTCATACTCATTAATTTTATTCACATGAAATACTTTCAATATACTGATAAAGATTTACTTCATAATGTACAAATATTGACCAACCAATTTATCATAACCCATTATAATCTTATGCACTGATATGCAGCCTTATATTCATATATCAGTCCTATATTCATATATTCATATATAAGTCCTATATCAGTCAAAAAATTCATTTTATGAAATAAATATACAACCCCATGTTCATATCTCATGAGGTAAGCATGAAGCCCTCTATCTAGCCAATCATGTAGTCTTATGTTCATAGTTTGTGAAACAATCATGCTTCCATAAATCTCATGTATTATGAATGATGTTTTAAACCTTATATCAGTCCTACATAAGTCTTATATCCGTATTTATATAATATTGCAAAATTTGGACTCATGAGATTGATAACATTCTAATAAAGATAGGAACAACAATGTATATGCTAAACACAATTCCAAGTCCAGGAATACAGATTGTAATAAAACATAATCTGATTTTATAAAAGCATATGATAATTAAATAATCATGCACCCCAACATTCATATTTCATGAATCAATCATGCAGCCCAACATTCATATCTCATGAATCAATCATGCATCTCTATATTTATGAAATAAGCATGCAACTCTATATTCATATCTTTATGAAACAATCATGCATCATTTATATTCATAGTCATGCATGCTCTATATTCATATTTTATAAAATAATCATGCATGCTCTATATTCATATCTTATGAATAATCATGCATCCTCTACATTCATATTTTATAAAATAATCATGCATGCTCCATATTCATATCTAATGAACAATCATGCATCCTCTATATGATTGTAATGAAAACATTCAAAAGCATATAGATCTAAATAGCATATAATAAAAAAATTTGTGTACTTATATATTTTTTGTTTTGCATGCTCCCTCTTGATCTTTGTTCCTTGCGGAGATTACTGTAGTCTATCGGTATTGATCCCTTTGCAAATTTGAGTGCATATAGGAGGTAGCAAATCTATGCATGGAGAAATTGGATCCCATGCAAACTGAAGCGAATTCTCTTCTTTCAAAGAAAAAATTCTCCCAATGATCATCCTCTTATTTAGATGAGATCTCAACTCTATGAGGCTCTCATTATACACAAGATCCATTGAATAATGATAACATCCAACTTACAACTGTTGTGGTTGTTCCATCAACTGGTCCACTTTGGGAAAACGCCCATAACATGAATTGTGAGAATTTCATCTTCAAATACCCAATCGTATCTCTCACATAGTTGTGTATTTTTGAAATATTCTCATGGGTAACCTAAATAGGCCCATTTCGGAAGTGGGTTTCCAATCGTTTTGTCTTATTCCTCACGGATTGATTAAAATGTATCCATGAAATTTGTCTCCTAAAAAGTGACGGAAATGGTGCATGTTGACTTGCTCTTTATTTCGCCCTACATAAAGAGTCCTCACTCACTTAGGTCAAGTAAACATCTATATCATTCTACTCAAGAGTGATTCACATGCTTGCCTTCAATTTGGAAGTGTCTTCGAATTGGTCTTTCGGTTGAATAGAGAATGATGCCATGGCTCCAAGCTCTTTGCTCAGTACTTCTGAAGATCATGTAGGCTTTAGTTGCTTGTAGAAACTAAGCTCTTGCACACCCTTGCTCTGATACCATGTTAGTGATTGAGAAAAATATGAAGAAACTTGAACTTTAAAACTTTAATCCGTAATAATAGTGCATATAAGTCTCATCAATAATCCAAAGACATAAATCAAACCATAGAACACATGATATACCCTGGGAAAACCCTCTACTGATTCAGAGGATTAAAAAAATCCAGCAAATGATCTTAGAGTATGATATATTAATAGCAGAGAATGATTACAACACAATAGCAGATTGCTTTCACAGAGAGCACCAGAGAGTGGAGATCGAATGGAACACTGTATCTAACTTTCCAAGTGCATAGCACTTTAATAACAAGTCAAATTAGGTTTTACAACAAAAATAGAAAGGTTGCATGTAGCAACAACTTGTTAACACTTAGAACACCAATCCATCTTTAATCATGCACCCCATACTGATCTGGTGTCAAGCTAGCACTCCATAATTATCTTCCACATGAAGATATGCGCCTTCCATTAATTAACTATCTCTAACTGAGTAGTTAACTGAGTTGAACTGAACGTAACTGAGTTGAACTGAATGTAACTGAACAATAATTGATGTAACTGAATGGAACTGAATGTAACTGAACATAAATAGTGCATCTCCATCAGTGTTTATTTCCAACAACCACTTGTATAAATTAAGGAGTTGATGCCTTAATTATTTGAACTTGTTTACCACAACTAATAATCAACTGATATCTAATCAATTCGAGTTTACTTGGTGGAAACATATGCAATTCGAGTTCTCTCTCTTTCTCTGTGCGTATATTATATATTTGTGCATGGTACATATGTGTTTTCATTAAATAATCATCTTTATCATATCATACTCATAATATTGTTTCCAAACCTATGATCATATGTATTACCTCGGGTCATAAAGTCACATGCTAAAGTAAATCACTATAGGGGTAGCTAATCCCTAAAGGAGACTTCTATAACATGTTGACCATGACTAGCCATACACCACATACCATATCTACTTTACATAGTAAAGCACACCACCTCACAACATGAGGATATTCGTACGACTACACAATCCTACTGTCCACCTCAATCGTATGAGGATATTTGTAGGGCTACACAAGCCTACTATCCACCTCAATCATATGAGGATATTCGTAGGACTATACAAGCTTACTGCATCACCACCTCAATCATATGAGGATATTCGTAGGGCTACACAATCCTATTGTCCACCTGAATCATATGAGGATATTCGTAGGACTACACAAGCCTACTGTCCACCTCAATCATATGAGGATATTCATAGGAATACACAAGCCTACTGTCTTGATATTATTCACAAGACTTTACAAAATCACCACCTCAATCATATGAGGATATTTGTGGGACTACACAAGTCTACTATCTTGATATTACTCACAAGAATAGAGAATGAATCCTGATGCTGTAATCTCAACAAATCCCAGTATCGTTCCATTTATTTGGTTGTCCCCCTCACGCTTCTATCAAGGAAACCTCAGTGCCTTGGTAGTTACAGGTCTCCCTTTGTCGACGTCAACACATCTATTCTAGAGGATAGACCCAGAGGTTCCTGTATCCTAGTTTCATCCACCTCATTGAATATTTCCTTGGACCACTTGAAAATATTCCTTAGTGCCTTTCGGGTTGTTGTGTCTCATGTGCTCAACTTCAGATACACTCTTGCACCATTGATATTCGTACATCATATTTGTCCTTTCATTATTTGGTCGAAGGCCCCAGTTTTCACTTAACTCAAGCACATTGGTGAGTCTATTTTTGGGACCCATACAATTTTATGTCCCTTATGATTTTCGGCTTGCGTTGGCGACAGTGTTCGGAAGCCCCTCAATGTCATGCTTCCGTTTATCTCCAGTACTTGATGTTGTATATTGTACCACATAGATTCTTACTCTCAATCATTGAGTCCATCCAGTTATGTACACACCCAAATTCAAAAGAGCATCAGTTGTGATGATATTGCATTCCATGAGGATGCCATTGTTCCTATGTACTAGTTATTCAAACTAGTTTATGTATTCAACCTCCCATTCAGGCCACCATGATGTACTACCAGTTGCATATATGTATTGATCAACTTTGTAGGAGGAGCAAGTCAATAAGTTGACTTGAACAATAGTCGACTTAGTCAATCAGCCGACTAAGTCGGTCGGCTGACTAAACTAGAGATTAGGTTGGCCACCTAAGGTTGTGTCAGTTCATCGAATCGATAGGCAGTTATTTTGTAACTGTTTTGTAATCATATATATTAGGTTGTTGAGCCAGATGAGAACTCATTTCAGTTCTCTGTGTTGTATGGACTCATTCATGTAATATAATCTGTTAATCCACCTACTTGTTCTTATCTCTTGTCTCTATTCTATATGTATGTTTTAGTATTTATTATTGGTAACCTTATGTGATCTGTGCGATTACAACATTGGTTCCATTTCCAGGAACCAATCTTATCATCACCGACTCATCAGACGATGAGGAGGAATTGGCAGCTATGACCCTCGACATAATAGAGGATGCTGCAGCAAACAAGGTGCTAGTTGAAACCTAGTTCCAAAGATTTGTCAAGGCAGGAGCACTACCGGGTCGACCAAAGAAAGCTAAGACCACCCACATGACAACGGCTGAGAATGTTGTCGATCTTGTATCTACGCCTCCACCTCCATCACCGACAAAAGTAACCGAGGAGCAAGTACTGATACAACATTCAGTAAGCCCCCTCAACTTGTGTAAAAGTGTGATGTCGAAAGCTGTGAAGGAAAAATTCAATAAAGACAGAGATTTGCAGGCATTCATTGAGAAAATGCCTGAGATATTTACGTCGGCCCATAAGATATCCACAAAGCACCCCTCTTAAAGGTTGGTGGATACCAACTAGGACATGAATTCCAGTCCCAAACCTTTTCCACTATCACTTCAACTTTCGAGAGAAATCCTGATAAGGAAGCTAAAGTGACTGCACGTCGGACCGCAACTATCACTCCGATCGTACCCCAAACTGACCTACCAGCCGCTACACCGACTAGAGGAGAAGAATATGATGAGGACATAGCTCGACAAATTAACCAAATGTTCTTCAACTTAGATTCACCTCCCCGCCTCGAAAATCCACCACTCACCCACACTTCCCCCACCCCAATCACCCCCGACCATTCACCAACTCCATCACCACCATCACCATTTCCACCACCACCACCACCCCCTGACTCAGAGCAAGCCCCACCACAACCAGCTACACACCCTACATCTAAAAAACCAGAAGCAGTAGTCATCCCACCTCCCCAACTAGAGAAACCATCAACCACTATCTCACAAACCAAATATCCTGACTTGACTTTTGTAGGTACACAGGTGCTGACACAAGCAGAGAAGGAAAAACACAAGAAGAGGAAGGAGAAACAAAGGAAAGAGCATCATGGAAAGCCATCAAAGTTCCATATCAAATTGAAGGATGCAACCTCACTAACCGACCTAGAGCTAGGACAACTCCTCAAGACCCTAGTAGTCGAAGCAAAGACAAGAAGCGAGAAGAGACGTAAGGAACTCGACGACAAGAACACAGAACAGGTCGAGTTCCTCAACAAATGTAGGAACCTAGCCCATTTATTCATGCCAGGCCCTGTAGAGGTCGACACTGACAAACCGCTTGAAAGGGCGTATTAGCTATTTGAAATCATGGCGTCAGCACTCCAAGCACACATTCAGGAAACAAAGGAGGAACAAAAAGAAGAAACTAGCAAACTCCTAATGGCATAGCACACCGCCTTCACTGAAGCATATAAAGTGCTGGAAGATCACATGGAGGAGTCTGTCACAACTGAAGAAATACTAAGAGACTGGCTTGCTTACTACGGGAAAGTCTATCAGCAAACTTGAAAGACCCAACAAGGGATCCAGGCACTAGAAAATAGGAAAACCACGGAGGAAGCACTCAGAACCACAATAGAAGAACAAATAGTGCTTGAAACAGCCAAGCTGCAGAAACTTGAGAGGGAAGCACATCAGTGGGTGCAACAAGCTATCCCCAATTTAGAAAAAGTCGATATCATCTGTCCACAGATGAGATGACTTATCGAGACTGCAGAGGAGAAGGACTAGTTTATGGGTCCCGACATGGAGAGAATAACAGAAGTATCCATTTCAGACAAAATGTCGATCTTATCAAGAATGACCACACTTACCATCAACATCTAGAAGATTTTACAAAGTTGGATAGATTTCCAACATCACCTGGTAGTAACAGCCCTAGCCATTGTCGAAGTCTGTGTATAGAAACGACCGACCATCAGACTTCACAACCCATGAAGACCAGGCACATCACAGTAACTATTGAGACCAGAAGAATTTTTGAACCTCCTTGTTTCTTAGGGACGAAGAAATGTTTTGTTCATGAGGGAGATGTAGGAGGAGCAAGTCGATAAGTCGACTTGAACTATAGCTGACTTAGTCGATCAGCTGACTAAGTCGATCGGCTGACTAAAACAGAGATTAGGTCAGCCACCTAAGGTCGTGTCGGTTCACCGAACCAACAGGTAGTTATTTTGTAACTGTTTTGTAATCATATATATTAGGCCATTGAGCTAGATGAGAACTCAGTTTAGTTCTCTATGTTGTATGGATTCATTCATGTAATATAATATGTTAATCCACCTACTTGTTCTTATCTCTTGTCTCTATTGTATATGTATGTTTTAGTATGTATTATTGGTAACCTTATGTGATCTGTGAGATTACAACAGACTCCCATTATTTGAGACTTAAGCCCCATTTTTATTTTTGAGACATTTTTACAGGCATGGGTATGTCCACCTCATCCATATACATGTTCGAGATTATATGTACCTCATCCATTTTTAAGAAGAAATACAAACCAAAAGCCACTATAGTTCGAATGAGGATACTCCACTCCTTCGTGGTCGTCTCCAGTCCCTGCACTATTTTCACCATTTTTCCTTGATCCTATGATGCCTTTTTTCGATATGATGAGCTCCTTCCCTCACACATCATGGGGTAATCTGTTAACACCAAAAAATGTTCACCTATCTCTCCATCGTCTAAACCATAATCATACATCATATTCCCACCATTATTTCCTCCATTTTGACCTTCACAACTAAAAATCCACTAAATATGGTCCAAAACATTATTATTTCTTCCCCATAAATGAAGGGAAGTTGAGCATTTATTGTGATCCCCCCCCCTACTCTCTCCAAAAAGGAAAAAAAAACATAAAAATGTGAATGGGTAAAAAACCATAAATAAATAGCATGGGTCAAAAATCTTTGGATCGTCCTATAAATACATTGTGAAGGTATGCCCAAAACATTACATGAGATAACTTTTTTCCTTTCGCCATTACTCCCGTGTTTTTCCATATCACTCCCACTGTGTATGTTGAGCTTGCTCCATACCCATTTGGATCCATTTCCACTATTTGACAACCACTCATGGATAAGATTGGAGACCCAAACTGTGGAGCCGTGAGACCATTTCCTGATGACTACAGTGGCCCACTTCAAAGAAAGGTATTCCTATTGTTGTTTCTTGTTATTAGTTAGATATAAAATAAAAATCATAAAAATATTTCTGTTCTTGTTTGTTTTCCATTGTTGTTGTAAGTTGAGGTTGAAAGACACTTCATGCCATTGAACTCTACCCTATGATCTGGATGATCTAGGGTAGATGATTTTGCATGTAGTAGGGGAGCAATCCCCACTACATAAATATTTTGTATCTGTGCATACCGAGGATTTGCGTAAACAAAATTGGAGGCCAGACTGGGGAATGGTTAGATATATAATTTTTTGATTTGATTTTTATTACAAACTCTCAAAAATTTATTTTTCTCATTTAACGATTTAAGGTGTGAAATTGATCTTATATCGGTTCCAATTTGCCTCTCTAGATTAGTATCCACCCCCAGGAAATTCCATATTATTCAGTAATTATTTGTTGTGAATGCTTTTAATTATTTTTGGATCCGTGGATGTGCCGATGCACCTCAGTAGTTTTTACAGAGCACCGAATCCTCTCTCATGATTTATGTGTTTTTTAATAAATATTCATTGATGCCTATTTCCCAAATACATAAAATGCCACCAACGCCTTTTCACAGTGAGCAAAGAGCGCCAACTAGTAGAGGATGCACTGGTTCAGCTCTGTAGTGGTCACCGAGGTAGGTACTCAATATCTTGTAAAAGACTCTTTTGTAAAATTTGATTTTTGGTTTGGGTTTTTGAGTCTGTTTCACTGATTGTTGTCAGATATGTAAGTGTGGTTTGAGTCTCAGTACATTTTCAAGTCAAATATTGAAATATTGCCTTAGTAAAAGCTTCATAATTTAGTGATTTAGTGTTTTGAATTCTTTTCTTGGGTGTTAACACCATTATTTATCAAAGGGGATAAAATATCATGAAGAAGAAGAAATAATAGGTTGCTTGTCGAACCTTGGTTAGAAGATATATTGTAAGAGTATGATGATACCCCAAAAAGTGATCCCGTTATCAAGGATATGATGGTGCGAGTCGAAAGGATAGAAATCAATGGCCATGATTGTCTTCGCACTCTCGGAAATGCGAGGAAGATAAAGTATGTCCGGGCGTTAATCGGGTGCACAGATCAACGACGATTAATCTGGCTCGGGCAGATCCACGGTCCATATTTAATCCGCCTTATGAAATCGCATGTTGGTTAAATAAATAGAGTCCGGCGGAATCTAGTACATAATACTCGATCCAACGGTGGAAAGGTAAAGTTAGATCAAATCCATGGTCGGGATTGATTCCAGAGCCAAAATCTGCACGGCAGATAAATCCAAAATGCCCAGCGGAATGAGTAGGTGGCAGTTGATCTGACGGTTGAGGATGAAAGGTGAAGTGGATCAACGACGGTTGACGATTCCGGAACATAAAATTGCGCGGTGGTTAAAATGACGGAGCCCAGCGGAATTTGATAGGTGTCACCTAATCCAACGGCTCACAAATAAAGGTTGATCACATCTACAGCTGTGGGCGATTCTCGGACATGAAGTTGCATGAAGGATAAGGTCGGGAAACTCAGCGGAATCGAATATCTCCTTGCCGATCTAACGGTGGAGTAATGAGAGGTTATTTCATCAATGGTTGGAGATGTTTCCAGGGTGGAGACTTGCACGTTGTTTATTACCAAGACGCCCGGCGGAAAGAGGTACGTGGCACGTAATCCAAGGGTTAGAAATTAAAGAAGAATCAGATCGATGGACTTGAATGAATCCAAATAATGGAAGTGCGCGACAGATAGGAATAGATGGTGGTTGCAGAAAATAAACTATTGTCCACGTGGCGAATTGTGGTAGGCTCCAGAGACAAAAGTGGTTTATGAAAAGCCGGAGTGGGGGCCTATAAAAGCAAGGTTGACTTCTATCATTGTTATTTTATTTGCTCAGGAAGGGTGAAAAGGACTGGCCGATTCAGCAGCTTCCATTTGTCAGTTTCGGGCACGCTCCAAGCGCGTGCCTCTACAGTCAACCAGTTAAGGATTAAACCTTGTAGTTCCTCCGTCCAAATTACCTTTGTAAATTAAGTAATGGACCAGGGGAAAGAAATTCAAGTGTTTGGTCAGGTTGTAGATGACAGAGAAGAGTTTTTAGTGGACACAGATAGGAGCGTGTGCGACCCCTTCCTATCCATAGGGAGCGTGTCTGTCAGTAAGGAGAAATTGTGGTATTATAACTCACAGGGGAACGATGTATTAAATGTCTGTAAGTCTTTCCTGTATTACTTCGCTCTTGAGCAAACCCTCCATTTCCTGGAATTTGCAGAGTGGTGTGCTGTAAACTACTCTCCCTCCCAGAGAATAATTGTGAGTCAGTCTGCGTCCATAATACTTTGTAAAATTGATGCCACAGTCATCAGAGAAAATCTCAGTTTGCCTGAAAATTATCCTGTTAATTGTGAGTCAATAAATGAGTCGGTCCTTGCTGATTTTTACAATAATTGTGAAACTGAGAATCGCTGTCATTTCGTATCTAATATTTTAAAAGAAGGTCAATCCCTTGATGGTTTTTTCCTGCCCTACCCCGTGCACATTTTCAAAAATGAAGTCCAAATGGTCGTATCTCTGGTTTTTCAAGTATTAGGTCTGAGTGATGATTGTCATGTAGGCGATGTCATCCTTGGTTTTTTATTAAGAATAAGTTCCTTAAGCCCTGAATCCCAGTCAATTCCTGTGTTTAATTTTGATGAGTATCTTGCTGAAACGATCCATCTTCAGTTAACTGATTTTCCAAAAGTTCGGTTCTTTAGGTTTCATACCTATTTGCTCAACATTCTATTATGCTCCAATGTCACCGAGTTGAAATTTTTAAGTACTCTATGCTCTTCTGATTTTCCCAAGCAAATCAACATGTTCGAATTTGCTAATTCGATCATGTCGGAAATGTACAAAATGTTGTTTGATGAAGATTTTCCCCGTGTTCTGGATGAGATGAAATGTTTAATGCTGTCTTCACCCGAAGATCGGGTTGGAGAATGGTTTCTGTACAGGGACTACACTGTGTTAAGAATATATGGGTTTACCGGTTAGCCTTACAGGTTACCTGCCTTTTTAACCCCGAGGATTTTCGCACTTGAATTTATGAGGCAGAGGTTGTTATCTGAAGAAGAGCATTTTGGGGCTTTCAAAAAGTCTTCAAACATTAAATTTCCACTTAAAGTCGGCTCTTTCATTTTTAAAAGTAAAGGTGCCTTAATATTCATAGAGAAATTGTTAGAGAATATGGATTTCCAAAGGGAATCAAAAGTGAATTATGATCCACATCATGTTATATCCCTAAGGAAACAAGCCAACAAGAATAAGCCATTTGAGCACCAGTCTGTTGAAAATTTGGCTGAAACAACCAATCTGTTACAGTTCAAGGAAGATCCACATATTGCACCCATTACAGTATCAGAAAATACCAACATTGTAGTTAAGAGAAGTCTCTCTGAGATTGAGAGTATGGAAGTGGACGAAGATGGGTCCCATAAAAAGGCAAAGCTGCTTGAAGGTGGTGAAATGGTAAATGAGGAAGTTTCTGATGGTTTCAAAAAGGTTGCCCTAATTCCCATGAAAACCATGCAAGTAAGTCAATTATCTTTTAAAAATGTAGAGGGTGATGTAGACAGTTCAGAATCAATCCCGTTATTTAAGTCAAAGGAAGAGCTCAAAGCTAGCTCTACGGAGAAGAGGAAACAGTTTCTGGAGGAGACAAGAAATTTGCTCCCGAGAGTGAGAAGTTTATACAGTTCAAAAAACTCTCTAGTTTCTGCTAGAGATGCTGAGAGAAATACATTTAAGATGGCTATAGTAAACGACAAGAAGATGTCTGAAATGGAGATCTGGCTGGACAAAATCAGTACTCTGGATAAGATACAACTTCACAAACAAACTAGTGACATCATTTACTCAGACTTATTGCAAGCCATGGTAAGGATTAATAAATTGCAAGTTTTGACAGACAAATTAGAAATTCAATTGAAGCATGAGAGAGTTGAGAATAAAGGAAATGTCATTCAGATTAGAAAGCTGTAAACAGACATTGTTAGTTCAGATAACACCCAGGAAGTCAAGAGGATGCTAGAGGAAAAAGACAATGCACTCCAGGTCTTAAAGAAAAAGCTGAAGATCCTAGGTTTAGAGCACATCCAGTCAGCTGAATTAATGGCTTTGCAAGAGGAAAAGGATAAAGTCCATCAAGAGATGATGGAGTATAAAGGAAAAGCTGTCGAGCTGCAGGAAGAAAAGGACAGGTGGGAGGCCAAGCAGAATGAACTATTATCTCAAATTTCCTTAATGAAAAAAGACCAAACTGACGAGAAGAAAATTATGGAAGAGTTAATGAGTCAAACCCCCGTTGATGAGGACTTGTCCATTGTGAATATCCACAAGCCATTGGACGATTTTTCTGCAGATGATTTGTTGGTGCCTATGTCCCAGGTGAGCTTGAAAGATGAAGCAATTAAAGAATTGAAGGCAGAGAATGAAAGGATAAAGACTGAATTGGCCAAAGTAAGTGAAAGTAAAAATAAAATATTACAGGACAGAAATGAGTTGCAGAAAAAATTCAATGAGCTAAAGGAGAAAAGAATCGGGAAAGGCCCTCTTCAGGGGGCAAAACATATCATTTGGGATACCTTGTCGATAGAGATTACCAAGTTCCAGCACTATCTAAATTTTATTGATGATTTGAATATACTGATAAATTTGGCTCACCAGAGATTAAAACTGGTAAATGAACATATGGAGAAGAGACCTCTTACTACAGCTCAGAACACACTAAATTTTTTGAATTCACTGACATATCAGAAATTGCACGATATGGGCATAAAAGAAAAAGTATCAATAGTGCTGTGGGCAAAGAAATTCATCCACAAGCATCACTTAATCAAGACGGTCCAAGATAAATCAGAAGGATTGCTTTTGCAGGTTAATAATTTCAAACAAGATTTTAAAGAGCTGTTCAAAGACGGATTTCCTTCCTTCTGGTACGAGGAGGGACGAATGTTCTCACAGGAACATTATCATAACCTGCTTGTCCAGTGCCGCATGGACCACTCCAAATTTAATGATTTGGAGAAAAGCATAACAGGGAAAACCATTGTGGATATGTTAACAGAAGATTTTGAAATTCTACAGAAGTTCACAATTATCAGAAGCAGATTGCCCAGGAAGTCCTATGAAGCATATATGGAGCTCGAAGTATCAATTCTAGAAATGACGGAATGTGACACCCCAATTTCGGAGCAGTGGAAAGCTGTGGAGCGGTTTGGAAAGACAAAGTATATTCTTCATTCCTAGAAATAGGCATTATGCACTGAGGAGCTGATGGGGCAAAGACGTGGAGCTGGCTGGGCGAAATTTTGTTATCAAGTTGATTTTTACTTTATGATCTATTAGGAGTGGAGTTGTAACAAACTTCCTAGGATTTAGGGATTCAGTTACAAAACTCTAAATCAAGCCGATCATTCAGTTATTGATCTTCTTGGAAGACCTATTATTTTATGTATAAATTTGCATCTTTTTTAGGAGATGGGGGTTGGAACCCATCGGGAGGAATAATTTTTGGAGAACATATCTATTTTTGAATAACAAAGTGAATGCATGAGAGTTTTGTCAGAGATTCCTGCGTCATTGATATTACAGTCTGTGCTTCTTTCTTGATGTGATTGTATTTCCCTTGTGTAACACTCCATTTTGGTTCTTCCTCGTATCTGGAATATAGTGTTAGATGATTAGAATTCATATGTTTATGCTCTAGTCATCATTTCAGATATTATATGATTTTTTCTGCTAAAGTTGATATAGAATTCATCCTTGCTGATGCTCTGTATTAATGGGTTGTTTCCTCATCTCTTCTGTTTTATCTGGATTAATTTGAATGACTGTGATGATGTGATTATCTTGCCTTTGATGAATCTCGTGTACATGTCTTTGTGATACCTTTATATTGTATATGACTCCATGCCCAATGGTTATGTGATTGTTTCAGCCATACATACAAATCTTTAAATGTTATTTTATATCTGGTCTTGTTAAATCTTTATTGAGAGATCCCTCTCTGGAAGAAAATACCAGTTTCTTTCTAAAGTGGTTTTGCTGTTACCTTGGAGTTTACCATTTACAACCTGGGTACATACTGAGTGCTAACAAACTGGCGCCGCTGCCGGGGAACGAAAGTGCATATCTGTCCTGGGAGGACGACAAAGATTAAGAAAAATTTCTGTGGGCAAACAGGAATTTCGAAAAGAAAAGAAGGTTGTATATTTGCCCTGGCGACTTCATTGTGAAATTGTTTCAGAATTTAAGAAAGACATTCTGGCTTCGAGGAGACACACGCGAGGTAACTCTGTTACCGAAATCTTGAAAAGTTTTGAAGACCCAGAAAATTTGTTTAGAAGAAAAAATAAAAACAAGGTAGATTTTCCTTTGTTTGGTCCATCATCATCACAAGATTCTTGTATTAATCTAGAATGGGGAGTTAATACTGGAAAGAACCTGTTGAGAACCAAGTCTGAATCTGACCTTAAAAATACTGAGTTCAATCCCCGTAGGTTAGAGTCATATCTATTAGATTCCCTTTGGAGGGACTTCCAATAAACCTCTAAAGTTAAATCATCTACCTCTGAGCACACTCAATGTTCTTTAGTCCCTGTGAATCCGCCTAGACCAATGGCTGCTAGATTTGCTCCTTTGCGTCAACCTGCTGTATTACATGATCTCCCTCAAAATTATTCTCAGAGAATTTCTTTATTTGATGGGGAGGGTGATGTAACCGCGAAACAGCATGTTGCCAAGTTTGAAGATTTTATTGACTTGGAAGAAGTTGACTATCCTGATGTTAAAATGCGGTTGTTTGCCCAAAGTTTATCAGACGAGGCAAAGAAATGGTTCAACGATCTTCCAAATGGGTCTATTGTGAATTTTCAGGCTTTTCAGAATGCATTTTTGGATAGATGGGATGATAAACAGAATCCTATGCAGATTTTATCTCAGTATAATAGCCTTAAGAAAGGGGGTTTTGAGTCTGTTCATGAATTCTCAAGCAGATTCATGAGGGCTTACAACTCTATTCCGAAAGATATAAAACCTTCTCCTGCAGCTGCTAAACTGCATTATGCTGGAGATTTTGATAATGATTTTGCATTCTCATTGCGGAAAAGGAAATCGGTAACTCTCGGTGCCATGTTTACTGATGCCCTAGAAGTGGAAGCTAACATGATGGCAAGTGGAAAGATGAAACATAGAGATATGGATAGGAGGAGAAAAGAAGAAAATGTACCTTCTACTTCATCTTCTTCCGCTGAGGTTAAATTTGAGATGATGTTGAAGACTATGGAGAAGTTGTTGGATAGGTTAACCATGGACACTAGGCCTTTCAATAGAGAGCAAGGGGATCCCCAAATCAGGAATCCAAATTTCAAAAGACCAAATCCCCCTGTTCCCCCCCAAAATAGACAGAGAGACCAGAGAAATCCAAGGAACCAAGAAGAACAGCCCATCCGCCCGCCTTTCCCTGAAAATTATGTTGCTGATGAAGAAGATCCCCCTGAAAATGAGATTCATCTGTCTGGAGAATAGGATTCAGAAATATATCTTACTGAAGAGGAACATAATATGTTTGCGCAGGAAGATGCAAATGAAGAATTTGGAAATGAGCTATATCAAAGAGGTTATTTACATGCAATGGATGATGTGCAAAGGAAAATCAGACTGAGGAATAGGGATGTCCTCATAAATAAAGGGAAGGAAAACCCAAATCAGCCTTCCTCTAGTTCTTTGAATGGAGAAAAAGGAAAAGAACTACAAAAAGAACCTTCTGTAAATATGGAGGTTGAAAATGATGTACAAAGGGATAAAATAATAAAGAAGGCAACTCCGATTGATGTGGAAAAGATTGGTGCTGGTTTTAACCTACAAAATGAGATTTCAAAGCTAAAGATCTCTGTTCCATTTAATGAGTTATTGAGAAACACTAAATACAGAGATACTATCACAAAAATGGTCAAAAACCAAGGAGAATGGCAGTCTGACATTTTAGAATTGAATGATGATAATCCTGCTATTTCATTTGGATCAAAAGTTGAAAATATATAAGGTGAAGAAGTTTCTCCTTTCTATTTAATCCTAAATGTGCATGACAAAGTGGTCCATAATGCTATGTTGGATTCGGGGGCATCACACAATCTAATGCCAAAAGGGGTGGTAGAAAGTTTGGGATTGGAGGTAACAAGACCCTATAAAGATCTGTACTCTTTTGATTCCAAAAGGGTAAAATGCCTTGGATTAATTAAAGACATGGTGGTAACCCTGAACAAATTGCCTTCTAAAACTATAGTCATGGATGTGGTAGTGGCAGACATCCCACCCAAATTTGGGGTATTGCTGTCAAGATCTTGGACTTCCAAGCTGAAAGGTAGTTTACAGATGGATATGTCATATGCCACTATTCCAGTTCCAGATGGGAGCAGAAGATTATATAGTGAAAAAAGAACTCCATATGTAGTAAGCAGTCAGGATAAACCTGAAGTTCATCACATATATGCTGTTGACACTGATTTGGGGTCTTCTATTTTCTTTAATGATGCTATCCCACATGATGTAGAAAAGACATTGCAGGAGAAGTCTGAGGAAAATAGTGAAAAAGAAGTTTTGGAACAGGACGCTCTGGAAGCAAAATAGAAAAAAGAAGGCCAATGGATTATGTACTTTGATGGATCTGTTGCAAAGGTTGGTGCTGGGGCTGGTGTATACATAATTTCTCCTATTCATGATTTCAAAGCTTTATCATACAAATTGCTATTTGAATGCACAAATAATGTAGCAGAATATGAGGCTTTGTTATTAGGATTACATGCTTTGAAAGATTTGGGGGCTCAGAGAGTCAGGATCTTGGGATATTCTGAGTTGGTGATAAACCAGGTAAATGAGAGTTATCAAACCAGGCATCCTCAGATGAGGGCTTACAGAAATGAAGTGTGGGATATGCTTGGTAATTTCTTCATGGAGCATACAATTCAGGTTGTTCCCAGGGTTGAAAATTTGGTGGCTGATTCTTTAGCAGTATCTGCTGGAAAATTTGAAACCCCAATGGCTAGTAAAAAAGAATACCAGGTGGAAATTATGAACATACCCTCCATTCCTGACAATTCCAAATACTGGCAAGTGTTCGAAGATGATATGCAAATCCGAAGATTTTTAGAATTATCAGGAGAGTTTGTGAATACTCATTTTGACAATGAAAATGCTAATGATGGGACCCTTGGAGATGATGAAGAAATTGAAACAGAAGAAGAAGATGCTAAGAAGTTAAGAAAAACCTTGGGAGGTAAGGATATTATCTAGCTGAAAAATAATTTCATACCAAGAGGACTGATCCCTTTAGAAAAGATCTTTGATCAAAATGATGTTGCAAAGAACCCCAAAGTGAAACCTGTTGGGGATGCGGTTGAAGATAAAAATATTGGCATTGAAGAAAATCCTAAAATCCTAAAATTATCCAAGAAGCTGCCTGAGAGGGAGAAACAGGAGTATGTAAAGTTGATGAAAAAGTATACAGATGTGTTTGCTTGGAGTTATGAAGACCTCAAAGAATATGATACATCTATCATACAACACACTATTCCTATAAATCCTGGGGAGAAGCCTTTTAAACAGAAACTTAGGAGGATCAACCCTAAATTGCTCCCTGTCATTGAGAAGGAAATAAAGAAGTTATTTGATGCCAAGATCATTGTAACACTCAGATTTTCTAAATGGGTTGCGAATTTGGTTCCTGTCAGGAAGAAGAATGGAGAGATAAGACTGTGCATAGACTTCCGCAATTTGAATAAGGTCTCCATGAAAGACAACTATACTCTACCCAAGATGGATCATATACTGCAGCAAGTGGTGGGAGCTGAAATGATTTCGATGCTGGATGGATTTTCCAGGTATAATCAGATCAAAGTGTTACCAGAAGATCAAGAGAAAACTACCTTTACTACACCCTAGGGCACTTTCATGTATGCGAAGATGCCTTTTGGTTTGATGAATGCAGGCGCCACTTTCCAGCGAGCTATGGACATTGCCTTTGCAGGAGAAATTGGAAATTTTGTGGTAATTTATATGGATGATATCATAGTCTACTCAAAGTCTGACAGAGAACATCTACGTCATTTGGAGAGGGTTTTCACCAAGTGTAGGAAATATGGCATATCTTTGAACCCTAAGAAGTCTAATTTTGCATTAGAAGAAGGAAATATGTTAGGCCATATAATATCCAAAGATGGCATAAAGATTGATCTTGAAAGAGTAAGTGCAATTCTGAAGGTAGGAGAACCCAGAAGAAAAAAGGAGATACAATCATTTCTAGGACAGGTAAATTTCTTGAGGAGATTTGTACCAAGCTTTGCTGAGATTTTGATGAATATTACAAATATGTTGAAGAAGGGTCATGAAATAAAGTGGAATACAGAAGCTAAGGAGTCATTTCGGGAAATCAAGAAAGCAATTTTAGAAGCCCCTGTTTTGGTAAGTCCAGATTTTGCCAAAGATTTTTCAGTATTCTCATATGCTTCGGAACATACTATAGCAGCGGTATTATTGCAGAAAAATGATGAAAATTTGGAACAAACCATAGCCTTTTTCAGTAAAATGCTACGGGATGGGGAATTGAAAAATGACATCATGGAAAAGCAGGCCTATGCTTTAGTTAAAGCATTAAAGGATTTCAGAGTATATGTTTTGCATTCCCATGTAATTGCACATGTTCCAACCGCTGCAGTAAAAGCAATTTTGACTCAACCAGATCCAGAAGGCAGGAGGGCGAGATGGATAGCTACATTATTGGAGTATGATATAGAAATAAATCCCACGAAGCTGGTTAAAGGACAAGGGTTAGCAAAGATGATGACAAACTCAAATTGTGAATCTTTACAGATCAATTTTTTGACTCACCAGTCTGATCAGTTGTATACAGAGATAGAAGTGATGGTTGATTTTGTGGCTTCTCCATGGTATTATGGTATTGTATATGTCCTCCGAAATTTGCAAGCACTAGAAGGATTAAGTAAATCAAGAGCAAGATCTATAAAGTTGAAATCTGCTAAATTCTGTATCATAAATAAATATCTTTATTGGAAAGATCTTGGAGGAGTTCTACTAAATTGTCTTTTGGAAGGTGAAGCTCAACAAGTTACCAAAGAATTTCACCAGGGAGACTGCGGGGGACATCATTCTTGGAAGGTGACTGCAAACAAAATCCTGAGAGCTGGTTATTATTGGCCTACGTTATTCTCATATGTATATAAAGAAATCAGCAAATGTCATCGATGCCAAATTTTCGACGGTAAGAGAAAGGTGCTGCCTCTCCCTTTGAATCCAATAACAGTTGAGGCTCCTTTCCAGCAATGGGGTTTGGATTTTATTGGTGATATAAACCCCATTTCCTCAGGTCAGCACAAGTGGATTTTGACAGCTACAGACTATTTTACTAAATGGATAGAAGCAATTCCTACCAGGAGGGCCACTGAAAATGTGATCATGGATTTTCTTGAAGAAAATATATTGGCTCGATTTGGGTGTCCAAAAAGGATAGTAACAGACAATGCAGCTGATTTCAAATCTAGGAAAATGATTAATTTTTTTCATAAGTATCATATAAGCCTCAATCACTAGATTGCCTATTATCCTCAAGGAAATGGATTAGCTGAATCTTCAAATAAAAGCCTGGTGAGGATTATCAAAAATCTATTGGAAGATAATAAGAGGTCCTGGCACACCAAACTAAAATATTATCTATGGGCTGACAGGATTAGCACTAAAAGAGCAACCGGCATGTCTCCGTTCCAACTGGTGTATGGGGCTGAAGTGATTTTTCCAACATCATTAGGGGTACCAGTTATGAGATATTTCCAGGATCAGCAAGAAGAACCAAATCACATACAACGAAGGATAAATCAGATCATTGAGCTAGAAGAATGAAGAAGTAAGGCTTATGACAAAGTGCAGTCACATCAAGAGAAAATGAAGAATACTTTTGACAGAAGAATCAAGGAAGAGCAGTTTCAGATTGGTGACCTGGTTTTGAAGTGGGATGCTCCTAATGAAGACAAGCATGGAAAGTTTGACCCTATGTGGGTAGGACCTTATGTTGTTGCTGGATACAGAGGACAAAATGCATTTTTGCTGGAATATACAAATGGGGTTCTTTTGGAGAGTAACCCTGTAAATGGAAGATATCTAAAGAATTACCTATCCTGAGGAGGAAGGTGAAATTTGTATCATAGATTGTACATACTTATTTTTCTTTACAAGTAAATATGAATGGTAAGCCGAGTGCATTTGAAGCTCGCAGTGAAATCCCTAAGATTCAGGAGGCATACCATTCCTTTTCTAAAAATATACAAAAATGATATATTTACAAAAACAAAAGATGGGTTTTTGGGAGTTATTATGCAAAATAAAAAAAATAGGCACCTGATCTATGAGTTCTTTGATACCTCGCAGGGAGGATATCATCCCCAGATGGAGCCAGCTGTTAACACCATTATTTATCAAAGGGGATAAAATATCATGATGAAGAAGAAATAATAGGTTGCTTGTCGAACCTTGGTTAGAAGATATATTGTAAGAGTATGATGATACCCCAAAAAGTGATCCCGTTATCAAGGATCTGATGGTGCGAGTCAAAAGGATAGAAATCAATGGCCATGATTGTATCCTCACTCTCGAAAATGTGAGGAAGATAAAGTATGTCCGGGCGTTTATCGGGTGCACAGATCAACGGCTATTAATCTGGCTCGGGCAGATCCACGGTCCATATTTAATCCGCCTTATGAAATCGCATGTTGGTTAAAGAAATAGAGTCCGGCGGAATCGAGTACATAATACTCGATCCAACGGTGGAAAGGTAAAGTTAGATCACATCCATGGTCAGGATTGATTCCGGAGCCAAAATCTGCACGGCAGATAAATCCAAAATGCCCAGCGGAATGAGTAGGTGGCCGTTGATCTGAAGGTTGAGGATTAAAGGTGAAGTGGATCAACGACGGTTGATGATTCCGGATACTAAAATTGCGCGGTGGTTAAAATGACGGAGCCCAGCGAAATTTGATAGGAGTCACCTAATCCAACGGCTCACAAATAAAGGTTGATCGCATCTACGGCTGTGGGCGATTCCGGGACATGAAGTTGCACGAAGGATAAGGTCGGGAAACTCAGCGGAATGGAATATCTCCTTCCCGATATAACGACGGAGTAATGAGAGGTTATTTCATCAATGGTTGGAGATGTTTCCAGGGTGGAGACTTGCATGTCGTTTATTACCAAGATGCCCGGCAGAAAGAGGTACGTGGCACGTAATCCAAGGGTTATAAATTAAAGAAGAATCATATCGATGGTCTTGAATGAATTCGGAGAATGGAAGTGCGCGGAAGATAGGAATAGATGGTGGTTGCGGAAAATAAACTATTGTCCACGTGGCGAATTGTGGTAGGATCCTGAGACAAAAGTGGTTTACGGAAAGCCGGAGTGGGGGTCTATAAAATCAAGGTTGACTTCTATCATTGTTATTTTATTTTCTCGGGAAGGGTGAAAAGGACTGGCCGATTCAGCAACTTCCATTTGTCAGTTTCGGGCATGCTCCAAGCACGCGCCTCTACAGTCAACCAGGTAAGGCTTAAACCCTGTAGTTCCTCCGTCCAAATTACCTTTGTAAATTAAGTAATGGACCAGGGGAAAGAAATTCAAGTGTCTGGTCAGGTTGTAGATGACAGAGAAGAGTTTTTAGTGGACAGAGATAGGAGCGTGTGCGACCCCTTCCTATCCATAGGGAGCGTGTCTGTCAGTAACGAGAAATTGTGGTATTATAACTCACAGGGGAACGCTGTATTAAATTTCTGTAAGTCTTTCCTGTATTATTTCGGTCTTGACCAAGCCCTCCATTTCCCAGAATTTGCAGAGTGGTGTGCTGTAAACTACTCTCCCTCCCAGAGAATAATTGTGAGTCGGTCCGCGTCCAGAATACTTTGTAAAATTGATGCCACAGTCATCAGAGAAAATCTCAGTTTGCCTGAAAATTACCCTGTTAATCGTGAGTCGATAAATGAGTCGGTCCTTGCTGATTTTTACAAGAATTGTGAAACTGAGAATCGCTGTCATTTCCTGTCTAATATTTTAAAAGAATGTCAATCCCTTGATGGTTTTTTCTTGCCCTACCCCGTGCACATTTTCAAAAATGAAGTCCAAATGGTCATATCTCTAGTTTGTCAAGTATTTGGTCTGAGTGATGATTGTCGTGTAGGTGATGTCATCCTTGGTTTTTTATTAAGAATAAGTTCCTTAAGCCCTGAATCACAGTCAATTCCTGTGTTTAATTTTGATGAGTATCTCGCTGAAACAATCCATCTTCAGTTAACTGAGTTTCCAAAAGTTCGGTTCTTTAGGTTTCAGACCTATTTGCTCAACATTCTGTTATGGTCCAATGTCACCGAGTTGAAATTTTTAAGTACTCTATGCTCTTCTGATTTGCCCAAGCAAATCAACATGTTCGAATTTGCTAATTCGATCATGTCGAAAATGTACAAAATGTTGTTTGATGAGGATTTGCCCCGTGTTCTGGATGTGATGAAATGTTTAATGCAGTCTTCACCCGAAGATTGGGTTGGAGACTGGTTTCTATACAGGGACTACACTGTGTTAAGAATATATGGGTTTACCGATCAGCCTTACATGTTACTTGCCTTTTTAACCCCGAGGATTTTCGCACTTGAATTTATGAGGTAGAGGTTGTTATCTGAAGAAGAGCATTTTGGGGCTTTCAAAAAGTCTTCAAACATTAAATTTCCACTTAAAGTCGGCTCTTTCATTTTTAAAAGTAAAGGCGCCTTAATATTCATAGAGAAATTGTTAGAGAATATGAATTTCCAAAGGGAATCAAAAGTGAATTATGATCCACATCATGTTATATCCCTAAGGAAACAAGCCAACAAGAATAAGCCATTTGAGCACCAGTCTGTTGAAAATTTGGCTGAAACAACCAATCTGTTATAGCTCAAGGAAGATCCACATATTGCACCCATTACAGTATCAGAAAATACCAACATTGTAGTTAAGAGAATTCTCTCTGAGATTGAGAGTATGGAAGTGGACGAACATGGGTCCCATAAAAAGGCAAAGCTGCTTGAAGGTGGTGAAATGGTAAATGAGGAAGTTTCTGATTGTTTCAAAAGGGTTGCCCTAATTCCCATGAAAACCGTGCAAGTAAATCAATTATCTTTCGAAAATGTAGAGGGTGATGTAGACAGTTCAGAATCAAGCCCGGTATTTAAGTCGAAGGAAGAGCTCAAAGCCAGCTATACGGAGAAGAGGAAACAGTCTCTGGAGGAGACAAGAAATTTGCTCCCGAGAGTGAGAAGTTTATACAGTTCAAAAACCTCTCTAGTTTCTCCTAGAGATGCTGAGAGAAATACATTTAATATGGATATAGTAAATGACAAGAAGATGTCTGAAATGGAGATCCAGCTGCACAAAATCAGTACTCCGGATAAGATACAACTTCACAAAAAAACCAGTGACATCATTTACTCAGACTTATTGCAAGCCATGGTAAGGATTAATAAATTGCAAGTTTTGACAGACAAATTAGAAATTCAATTGAATCATGAGAGAGTTGAGAATAAAGCAAATGTCATTCAGATTAGAAAGCTGCAAATAGACATTGTTAGTTCAGATAACACCCAGGAAGTCAAGAGGATGCTAGAGGAAAAAGACAATGCACTCCAGGTCTTAAAGAAAAAGCTAAAGATCCCAGGTTCAGAGCACGTCCAATCAGTTGAATTAATGGCTTTGCAAGAGGAAAAGGATAAAGTCCATCAAGAGATGATGGAGTATAAAGGAAAAGCTGTCGAGCTGCAGGAAGAAAAGGACAGGTGGGAGGCTGAGCGGAATGAACTATTATCTCAAATTTCCTTAATGAAAAAATACCAAAATGACGAGAAGGAAATTATGGAAGAGTTAATGAGTCAAACCCCCGCTGATGAGGACCTGTCCGTTGTGAATATCCACAAGCCATTGGACGATTTTTCTGCAGATGATTTTTTGGTGCCTATGTCCCAGGTGAGCTTGAAAGATGAAGTAATTGAAGAATTGAAGGCAGAGAATGAAAGGATAAAAGCTGAATTGGCCAAAGTAAGTGAAAGTAAAAAGCAAATATTACAGGACAGAAATCAATTGCAGAAAAAATTCAACGAGATAAAGGAGAAAAGCATCGGGAAAGGCCCTTTTCAGGGGGCAAAACATATCATTTGGGATACCTTGTCGATAGAGATTACCAAGTTCTGGCACTATCTAAATTTTATTGATGATTTGAATATAATGATAAATTTGGGTCACCAGAGATTAAAACTGGTAAATGAACATATGGAGAAGAGACCTCTTACTACAGCTCAGAACACACTGAATTTTCTGAATTCACTGACATATCAGAAATTGCACGATATGGGCATAAAAGAAAGAGTATCAATAGTGCTGTGGGAAAAGAAATTCATCCACAAGCATCACTTAATCAAGATGGTCCAAGATAAATCAGAAGGATTGCTTTTGCAGGTTAATAATTTCAAACCGGATTTTAAAGAGCTGTTCGAAGATGGATTGCCTTCCTTCTGGGATGAGGAGGGACGAATGTTCTCACAGGAACATTATCATAACCTGCTTGTCCAATGCTGCATGGACCACTCCAAATTTAATGATTTGGAGAAAATCCTAATAGGGAAAACCATTGTGGATATGTTAACAGAAGATTTCAAAATTCTATAGAAGTTCACAATTATCAGAAGCAGATTTCCCAAGAAGTCCTATGAAGCATATATGGAGCTCGAAGTATCAATTCGGGAAATGACGGAATGTGACACCCCAAGTTCGGAGAAGTGGAAAGCTATGGAGTGGTTTGGAAAGACAAAGTATATTCTTCATTCCTAGAAACAAGCATTATGCACTGAGGAGCTGATGGGGCAAAGACGTGGAGCTGATGGGGCAAAGACGTGGAGCTAGTTGGGTGAAAGTTTGTTATCAAGTTGATTTTTACTTTATGATCTGTTAGGAGTGGAGTTGTAACAAACTTCCTAGGAGTTAGGGATTCAGTTACAAAACTCTAAATTAAGTCGATCATTCAGTTATTGATATTCTTGGAAGACCTATTATTTTATGTATAAATTTGCATCTTTTTTAGGAGATGGGGGTTGGAACCCATCAGGAGGAATAATTTTTGGAGAACATATCTATTTTTGAATAACAAATTGAATGCATGAGAGTTTTGTTAGAGATTCCCGCGTCATTGATATTACAGTCTGTGCTTCTTTCTTTATGTGATTGTATTTCCCTTGTGTAACACTCCATTTTGTTTCTTCCTCGTATCTGGAATATAGCGTTAGATGATTAGAATTCATATGTTTATGCTCTAGTAATCATTTCATATATTATATGATTTTTCTGCTAAAGTTGATATAGAATTCGTCCTTGCTGATGCTCTGTATTAATGGGTTGTTTCCTCATCTCTTCTATTTCATCTGGATTAATTTGAATGACTGTGATGATGTGATTATCTTGCCTTTGATGAATCTCATGTACATGTCTTTGTGATACCTTTATACTATATATGACTCCATGCCCAATGGTTATGTGATTGTTTCAGCCATACATACAAATATTTAAATGTTAGTTTATATCTGGTCCTGTTAAATCTTTATTGAGAGATCCCTCTCTGGAAGAAAATACCAGTTTCTTTCTAAATTGGTTTTGTTGTTACCTTGGAGTTTACCTTTTACAACCTGGGTACATTCTGAGTGCTAACATTGGGTATAATTGTTTGTTTACAGATCTATGATAATCCCTTCAGATCCATAAAAAAAAATTATCTAGTTTTCTTATACTTTTTTACAATATTTTTAATTGTTCTTTGCATTTCCATTTTTGGAAAAAATATATCAAAAAAGAAAAGAAAAGTTAGATCCATTACTTTTAGTTTTGATTAGTTCTTTAGCTCTGATTGATAAAGTATACGAATAGGTGTTTTTGTCTTTTTGTTGTTTGGATTTTGGAAATCATAGAAGTAAAATAATTAGTGAACATTTCATTTTATGTTTTTAGAGATCTTGTTTGGATTAGCATCAGAAGGTTTTGTATGCTTGGAAATTTTTGAAATAACTTGAAGAATGAGTTACCAAATTGTGTGGTATTTTCATTGATTGTATGAAAGGAAATATCTCTCCTTTACTTTATATAGATCTCATTGAAAATAAAATTTCATCTCATTTAGACATTTCATTAGTCTTGCAGTGACTACACCCTCCATAAAATTTCATTAATTATCAAAGATAAAATTGAGCGGTAGCTTAGGTTAAAATCTTTAGAAACTTGTGTGATAAATTAGAAGATGTGCTTCGATGTCTATAAATATAGGAGCTGTCATTTATTTCCTGTACTGTATCCTGGGGACTCTGCAGTTCTTCCACATACTAATAGGTACATTGAACGAATTTGCATGTACACTTGAGGTATATCTAAAGGTTCTTCACATACTCGATGGTATATGATAAGGCCCCTTTCGAACGAATATGCATTAGACATCACTAACAAGGATTTGAGCTTTGGGAGACCCTTCTAGGAACTTCTAACCAATAGAGAAAAGTACTCAAACGTTTCTCTAAGAAGTGGTTTTGTGAAGATATCCATAATGTGTTCCTTTCTATCTACATATTCGAACTTGACTATATTTTCAACAACCTGTTCGCTTACAAAATGATATTTTATGGGAATATGTTTGGTTTTTGAATGCATTACGAGATTTTTTGAGATACTGATAGCACTTATGTTGTCATAGAATATTGGTATAGCATTAGAGAGAATTTGAGGTCAAAAATGGGCCTCCTAAGAGATGTACTACAAAAATATAAGATAAATTAAAATATTATGAGTTAGGGCTTTTATGGGGTAGGTATATATGACAACTCACCTCCTACACTACTTTTTATGCACAATATAAATAACCATGGTTGAGTTACTTTTCTAAATTGACTATAAATAAAATTAATAAAATAACTCTACAATGATGTGACTAAGATTCATTGTAAATTCCCAAAAATTTATTGTCCTTTAGCATTTATTTGTCTTGAACTTGTAAATAACTATTAAATAAAATTAAGCAAAAATTAATTTAATTTATATTCATAACTAACATATTTTTTCATATAAATATCATTCATGAATTTAATTTATTTTAAGAGTACAAGATTATATATATATATATATTAGTTTGACATTGTGATATTAAATACAATTGAGTGAATATATAATTTAAAATTAAAAAACAAGAAAATGACAATATATTATTTTATAAAAAAATGTGAAAAGAAATTTTTATGAATTATGAGTACTTTACTTGAAAATGACAATAATATTATTTTATGAGAAAGTGAATTGTGAATACTTTACTTGAAAATAACAATAATATTATTTTATGAGAAAGTGAATTGTGAATACTTTACTTGAAAATAACAATAATATTATTTTATGAGAAAGTGTGAAATGACTTTTATTGAGTACTTCACCTCATGACTTAAAAGTACTTGTACCACTACCTTGGTTAACTATGGGTTTTCATCCACCATAGAAAATGTGACAAATAAGCATTCTTAACTCATGCAATGCCACCTCAACCATGGGGGATGATGCCATCTACTAGAATGTAATTGGTTGATTTTTATAGTACATTTTGGTCCTTTTGAGGCCCATTTTTTACCTCAAATTCTCTCTAATGGATGTTCATATTCCAATCGGATGTTTTTTAATTTTTTCTTCATACACAATACTTGCATACAACATGTTGTTGTGGTAATGTATTATGGTTCAACTGTGGATATAGACACTAAGAATTGTATCTTACTTAGCCATGAGACTAAACATTTTCCTATGAAAAAGGTTGCTCCACTTGTGCTTTTTCTATCATCAATACTTCCTGCCCACTCTGCATCTATGTTTGCTTCACATGTGAACTTGTCACCATGTGTATACCACAATCCAAGATCTAAGGTTCCTTTTAGATATTTGAAAATTCATTTTACTTCCTGAACATGAGTTTCCTTGGGAAAAGCTTGAAATATTGTGAATAGACCTACAACTTGTATTATATCTAGTCTTGAGGCTGTCACATATAACAAACTTACAATCATTGGCCGATAGAGATTTTGATTAACTACGTTTACCTTGTCTTCTTTGCTTAATTTGCATCGAGTAATCATGGGAGTGTATATTGATTTAAATTCTTCCGTGTTGAACCTCTTTAGAATTTCCTTCACATACTTAGTTTGAGATATGAGTATACCATTATTCACTTTGGAAATTTGTAGTCCCAAGTAAAAGGGAAATTATCTGAGCATTGCCATTTTGAATTCTTTTTGCATGTCTACATAAGTTTTTACTAAGGCTTCCATTGTGACTTCCAAAGATTATGTCATCTACATATACTTCAATTGTCATCATGTTTTCATCCTCCACTTTTATATACATATTACTGTCTACATGACCCTTCTTGAATCCTTGCTGTCATAGATATCTGTCCAATTGTGAATAGCATGTTCTCAATGCTTGTTTTAGTTAGTAAAATTGATTTTTTAACTTGCTCACATATTTTTTTTTATTATTGAGAGAGAAACTCTCCATCTATTCAAGTACACTTATTCTTCCATCTCTCCATTCATAAACACTGATTTGACATCCATTTGATACACTGTGATATCCTTGGAGCACACATAGGCTAGAAACATTACAATTTCTTCCATCCACGCTACTGGAGAAAAGGTTCCTTCAAACTCTATTCTTTCAACCTGTGCATATCCTTTTCAAACTAGCTTTGCCTCATTTACAATGACTTGTCGTTCCTCATTCAATTTATTTCTAAAACCACATTTGGTTCCTATTATATTTTTGTCTTTTGGTCTTAGAACAAGTTCCCAAGTCTGATTGTTCTTAATTTTATTCAATTCATCTTCCATGGCCTTGATCCAGTGTTCATCAGTCTTGGCCTCATTGAATCAAGTTGGTTCTATTTGTGATAGAAGAGAGATATGTACTTGTTTAGTGCCATGAATCAAGTATCTTCTTTTTGTTCCCACACCATCATTTTTATCTCCTTTAATTATATATTCTGAATGTTTCTTTTGGACAAACCTAGAGGTTTTTTTTTGTATCATGTTGGCCTTATTGGATTTATTCCTATATTCCTCCTTGAAATAGGTTGTTTTATCATTATGTAGTTCTTTCATAATTTTGTGTGACTTCTAAAGGCCGCTCGAATATAGATTGATCGTCGTCATCATCTGTTTTTCTATATATGAAATCTTCATATACTCTTACTCATGGGATTTCTACCATTTTGTTTAATCTTAAATTGTAGCATTTGTTTTCTTTGATTCTAGTCACATATCCAAAAAATATACCTTCATACGATCTTGAGTCAAATTTTCCAAGATTTTCATCCTTCCCTTTTATATAGAAGTTACTTCCAAATATCCAAAAATTTTTGACAGTAGTTGGTCTTCCTTTCCATAGTTCATGTGGAGTCTTGTTACTTCTTGTTCTAATCCGTGCCATGTTTATTATGTGAATGACAGTGTGAGTAGCAAGTTTCCATAAAACATCAAATAACTTTGAGTCATTTAGAATGATTCTGGCCATTTCCGAACTATTTTGTTATTTCTTTTAGCAACTCCATTATGTTGTGGATTTTTTGTTGCTGAAAACTATCTTTTGATTCCATGTCTTTCACAAAAAATAATCAAATTCATTTGAGGAGTATTCTCATCCATTGTCTGATCTTAGCCATTTAATATTTAGATAAGTTTCATTCTCAACAATTTCTTTAAGAATTTTAAAGCATTCAAATGTCTTCGATTTATTATTGAGGAAGAAGACCCATGCCATTGAAGTAAATTCATCTATGGAAATCAAGAAATATAATTCACCTTTAGGTCCTTTGGTTCTTGTGGGTCCACACAAATTTGTATGAACTAACTCTAGAGGTTTCGTCAAAGTGTGTTCCTTTATTTTAAAGTTTTCCCTTGTTTTTCTTCCATGCTAATAGTGCTTACAAATAAATTGTAATGACTTTGTGATCCTTGGGATATATCTCACATATTTTTCTCTACTGATCTTTACTAGGTTGTTAAATTTTATATGACCCATTTGTCTATGCCAAAGCCAACTTTTATACGTTAGAATCAGATATCACTTCTTTTCCTTTTCATCTAATATGTAAACATTGTTTGATGTTCTGGATGTTGTTGCTACTAAACTACCTATATTTTGGTCTTTTATTTTTCGCATTTCTTAGTAAAACATAAGTGTGTTTCCTTAGTGACACATTTGACTCAAAATGAGTAGGTTATGCTTCATATTTTTAAACTAACATGAGATTTTATGCATTGGTGTTTTGGTTTTCGAGACTAACCATGCCCTTTCCAAGTATCTTGGTTGATTCATTATCTATAAAGTATACATTTACTCATATAAAAATTTCCTTTATTCCCTATCATGTGCTTGGAGCATCCACTAGTAATGTACCATTGACACATTTTGTTTTGTACATGTAGTACCAAGCTAAACCATTTATGACTCAGTTGATCAGATGCCTTCTATTGTATTATTCAAGGGCTTCTTTGATCATGATTATTTTCAATTGATTTTGGAAATAAAGATTCATTTCCATAATCTTTAGTGTTATGCCCATAATTGCCACATTTTCGACACTCAAGATCTATATTAAAGGGATGAAGGAATTTGAATTGTCTCTTGGGATTTTTATACATATCTTACCATTATTCTTCTGATAGTGGATTTTACCTTTTTTGAAAGTTGTCCTTCATATGAGATTTATACTTTATGGCTTTGTGACAAAATTTGTTACAACAAAAATAGTTTCCTATAAAAATATTTTGGTACCTTGTAATATGAGAGCTTCCTAGTTGTACAGAGCCAGTGTCCTGAGGTAAATAATTTTTCTTTTTGTAGTTCTAGCTTATTCGTGGAATGGACACTCTAAATACATTTGGATAGCTCCTTATCCTAGTACAGAAACTTGGGGTCTCTTCTGGTAATTTCCTTCGATCTTGTTCTTGAATGCTTATATTGTTGCCATACTTCTATTGGAGATTTGAATGAAGGTTTGATTTGTGCAGTTATCATTTAAGGAAGATGAATTTAGTCTCCATATTTTCACATATTTCATCCTCCTGTTTTAGCTATTCCATCATATCCTTTTTTTACCTTATAATTTCCTCAACCTGTTCGTTATGCTTTGACAATTGGTCCCTCATAACCTTATTTCTCTTTCTGGATTTGTCTAGATCTTCCAATGCACTGATCGATTCTCCTTCATAGTCTACTTAAACCATTTATTATTCTCTTTATAAGCACTCTCCATGTCCATAAGAATAATTTATTGTTTTTCTATATTAGATCTGTCTTCCATATGTTAATCTGTCACCGAAGACACCCGCTCTGATTCCAATTGTTGGATTTATCTGATTACTGAGTGTTAATATTTTAAAATTTATTATGCCAAAACAAAAGGATAACTAAAAGAATAGAAATCACAACAAAAGAGAACAAAAATATTTATCATGGGAAACCCTCATGGGGTAAAAAACCCAACAATAATTCCTCTATATAGACTTCAACCAAGTAGTCTGTAAGACCCAAGAAATAAGACTAGACAATTTCCTCCTCCTCATATGTATTGTTTCTCCTCTCTATAGCAAACTTGCTTGAGTTATCACCATGTACAAATGAGGGATATGTCTCTCCTATTTATATTAATCAACTAATAATCCTAATAAATCAAAATGGTTGACTTCTCCTTGCTACTAGGGATGAATTTCCTTGGGAGACTCAAAAATACATTTTAATAATACTTTTGAGTGTAATATTGAACCAAATTAAAATGAAGGTTTTACCTCAATACTTAACATGAAAAAATACAACACTAACATCCCTAATCATAGGAACACCATCTATAGAAGGGGTAATAATAATAATAATACATAATAAAATATCTTCCACAGTTACATTTCTTTAACACTCCCTCTTAACAAAGAAGGTATTCTAAAATAATAATGCATCTGTACAATTGACTGGTGAGTCTATATGTCATAGGATGTTTTGAAGAACTATATCATCATCATCATACATGGAACATCATCATCACGTATAACATCATATCGAGTATCATCATCTTTTTCACCATCCTCTCAAGCATCATGTACGTCATCATCATCTCTAGCATCAACTTGAGCATCGTCATCTCTGTAATCATCTTCAGCATCATCATCTATGGAATCATCTCGAGCATCACCTTCAATATCATCAATATACAAATACTAAGCTGAATCACCCACAACATAAACAATATTGGAACATAATCATCTATAAATGGATGCAGGATCTCATCTGTAAATGAATGCATGACCACTCTCATCAAGAGAGTACTATATTCCTCAAGACCATCCTCAATTTTTAAGTGTTAGTACCACTCTCAACAAGATATTATTCTTGTCTGCAGGACCATCCTCAACTAGGATGCTTTTGTCCACAAATTAATGCATGATCTCATATGCAAATGAATGTTGGACGACTCTCCACATGAGATTACTATCATCTGCATGACCATCCTCAAATAGGATATCATCGTCTGTAAATGAATGCAATATCCCATCCAGAAATGAATGCAGGATCTCATCCACAAATGAATGCAGGACCACAATCGACATGAGAGTACTATCATTTGCATGACCATCCTAAAATAAGATATTGTCATCCACAAATGGATGTATTACTAGTGTAAATATACAATTACTATCTTCCACAAGACCATCCTTAACTAGGATACTATTTTCCGCAAATGAATGTAGGATCACTCTCCACATGAGAGTACTATCATCATTAGGACCATCCTCAACATGTGAATGTTATGATACACTCATACAAAAATGAATGCAATACCACTCTCCATATGAGAGTACTATCGTCCATAGGACCATACTCATAGTGTGAGTTCTAGGAATGCTCTCAACAAGAGAGTGTTATTGTTCGCAGGACCATCCTCAACATGTAAATTCTAGGATACACTCGTCCACAAATGAATGTAGGACCACTCTCCATATGAGCGTACTATTTTTTGTAGGACCATACTCATCTTGTGAGTTCCAGGACCACTCTCAACAAGAGAGTGTTCTTGTCTGTAGGACCATCCTCAGTATGTGAATGCTAGGATACACTTGTCCACAGATGAATGCCAAAAATCATCAATATTTGCAGGCATACTAATAAAATTGATCTTCCTTCTCTACACTAGCATACCACTTCCATCTCATCATCAATAATGATCTAATGATCACTCCGTCTTTCCAGGTAGATCCTTTGAGACTACACCAACCTTTTCTCAAAGGTACTCAAACTTTACACAAGACAGAGGCTTATTCATCACATCAACAACTTGTTCCTCTCGAGGAACATATTGGAGCTTCATAACTACTCTCTACACTATATAACATATGTAGTGATAATTTATCTTTATGTGCTTTGGATTATCAAGAAACACTAGGTTCTTTGTTAGCTTGATGAAACTATTATTGTCACAATAAATATTAGTTGCATCCATCTTGACATAAAAAAATACCACCAATAACTTGTGAAACCATTCCGCCTCGCTGTAGGATGAACATGGTGCAATGTAATCAACCTCAACTGTATTGAGGGAAACACTAGTATTCTAAACCATGAGATCACACCTGATCCCAAACTAAAACAACATCCTGTTGGGCACTCTATATGCAAGTTAATTAAAGCCAAAATACATAATGTTCAATATAAATTGTCAACCCAGAGAAGTCTTTTTATTGCAAAGATAATTCACATCATCTGTGCTTAAACACTAGTAGATGATGCTGTTAAATGAACTACCCTACCTATTTGTTTAGCCCAACTCCTCCCATGATTAATCTAATCTAAATTACCTTCCTAAGGATGAAAAATTATAAATACCTTCCTACAGCTTCAATTCAGAAATGAATGATTCAGGAAATAAACCTCTAAACTTACTTTTGCAGGAATTTAAATCCTAATTTACCAGACCATATGGAAATCCATCATAACTATCTTAATTCAACCTTAATCTAAGAATCAGAAAGGTAGAAATTGAACTTCGACAATTATAACTACCAAATGGACTAAATTAGCAAAGCTCAAGATAAATAGAAATTGAAAGAAACTAGGGATGAGCTTGGATGCTACAGCTATCACACAACTACATAAAGGAAATTAACCTACACAGTCGACTATCACACCACTTTGCTGTAGCTTATAGGAAATGCAATTACTGATCATTCAAGGAAACACACAATGAATCATTACTATTGCAGCTATTATAAAAGAATGCGTCTACTGTAACATCCACACCACACGAAAAAAAAATATAAACACCTAATTAACTCGACAATATCTATGGGAAGGCGGGCCAAGCCTTCGAACAGAGATGTCAGAGACTAACACAAGTTAAAACACAAAGATACGAAGAATCATTCTCCTTGTATTAGATGATGGAATGAAAGTACCGTCTCTATTACAACTTATACAATACAATCAATTATTTTCCAACCCTCGGCTCTGAATAGTTCCTAATATTTATACATCAATATTCCTAACTTCCACCCACTAATATCGGGCTGCCATGAAGATCTACGATCTTGAGGATATGCTATTATAATGCGTTGTTACAGCTATGGGTGAAACAAAAGCATGGAATATAGGAATTCTATTTCTCAAGCCGATGATAAAGTAATAAAACCCATTTAAGAGATACTTCGTTAGTTGCAGCTACCCTTGAATAACGGCGTGTCGTTGAGGCTAAGTCTGTTGTAGCCTTTCCTGTTGTAGCTTGCGTGGAATGAGGATATTTGATTGTGTTTCACATGTAGAGATGGAGTCAGTAAGTACAGCCAGCAATGGATGTTCATCTCTTCTAGAAACCACTCAGCTTGATACACCTGTATTCTTCACATCTTGAACTATCTTCATAAAATCTCAATTTGTTAGCATAATCCAAGAGGCAAAGCCCTGTTTATAACAATAATAAGTATTAATAAGATAAAACAATAAGTAATCATACCTGTAAGGATTCAGGGCTCAAATGAAGGAATAACATTTGTTTGGTGCATACAATGGAGTAAGATAAGGAAAAATGGGTATAGTAAGTGTGGTAAAAAATGGGTCATTTCTGGGCCCAACATCTCCCCCCAGCTGTCCTGTTGCATGTCCCTATGCAACAACCTCCATTAGTCTGAATCTGAATCTGGCATTGTACTTTGTTCATGGAGAGAGGAAAAATTATAAGGGGGTTCAGGTGATCCCCGTTCTTCTATAAATCCATTATAGGAAACCCAATATCTCCAACACTGCTATTCATTTGGCTTTGTCAGAAAGAAATCTTCCCTGTATCATTTTGCTGGCCACCAGATAAGAGGAAATTTGAACTTGAGTCCTAGCCAATTGGCTCCACACTTCCTTATACAGTCCACATATCCTTCGACCCTCAAAAGAGCATTTTTAAAATTCCTGAAATAGTAAGGGTCCCTATTCTGCAATGATAAAGGAGCAACCTGCCATCTATGCTTACTACCTTCCAAACCCAAATGTTTCTGCATGGAAATTTGGCTGACACAAATAGAGATGACCCTTTCTTGAAGTTCAACCATCCATCGACTAATGATGGAAGATGTAATCCTTTGCTGCTGGAGAGCAAGGAGAAGGTGAGGATATTGAGGCTCACTCCAAATCCAAAGATTAGTGTTAGCCACATTATGAGAAAAGGTCTGGAAAGATCTCTCCCACTACACATGATTTCTAACAAAAGAAGCAAAGGCCCTCAGCTGAACGTCTCCTAGGTAAGGTGCAAGGTTCAAATGGTGGTCCAAAGGACAAGCCATTTCATGTAAATAAAGTTCACAGAGCAGGTTTTTCTCAATGAAATTACTTTCCATAAATGTTTCCAGAAACTGGGCTGAGGTTGCCATTACATAGGGTCTCCCTTCCTTTACTACTTTCAATTTAAACCAAATAAATTGTTCAAATAAAAACACAGGGTAAGAAGGAGATGGTGCCCTGGTGCTTAAGAGTTCTTGGGAAAGAATATACAGCTGATCCTTCTCCTTCTGCATAGGTTTGAAATTTTTTAGCTCCTTCAATTCTTTCCACATTTCTTTCCACCGTAATTTTTGTAACATCAATTCTTCTGCCCATTTTTCCCTTAATTCTCTGATAGTCTTCTCATGATGAGCAAGAGGAATCATTCCTTCTAGGTACTTGTTCACCTACCTCTTCCATTTCTTTACGCCTATTTTTTATAGTGAGAGCTCTTTGATCAACCGCTGGATTCTCTCATCTCCTGCATTTTCCTCATCATCAGAGTCTAGATTGACAAAGTTCTGGGAAAATTGAGTGTATACCTTTCCACCCGTTGTTTCATCTTGGACATTCTACACTAGGTTTGTAGCAACCAATTGTGAAGATGTTGGTTCTTGTGTAACAACTTATTCCTGCATTTCAATTTCCACATGAGTCCTAGCTACAACCACTTGGATTTCAGATGTGGCTTCAATATTGAGATGAAATACTATTGGTTCTTGTGTATCAGTGTCCTATCCCCCCATTTCTTCATGCTGTTGGAATTTCTCTTTAGTTACTTCCATATCTCCTGAAAGATGAAACTGTTCCCCAAATACCTCAGTATCCCCTGATGATTCTGACTGCATCTGTTCATCTTCTCCCATCTCCACATCAAGGATTATGTCCAACTTAGGATTAGTTGTTCTTGGTTGAAATGGAGTTTCAGCAGGGATTTCTGAGGATGTTGGTTCTTGTGTATCAACATCTTGTTTGACTTCAATATATTCCTATTGTTGGGAATCCTCCATTAGTTTTGTATCCTGAGATGGTTCTGGGGTCACAGTCAAAAATTCTAAGTTCGGATAAGGAATTACCTCAATCTCTGGTTTACCTATTTCTTCTTGAATGGCAGCCTCAACAAAAAAATTCTGAAGGTGTTGGTTCTTGTGTGAAATCACCTTGATTGGCTTCAATGTTCCCTACATTAGGTTGATCCAACAATTCTGATGGCTGATATTGTAATTGCTCATCTTCTTCCACTTCTATATCGAGGATCAGTCCTACCTCTAGTTCATCTTATTTCCTTACTTATGCATTAGGTGCTTCTTGTTCTTCTTCATCTACTGGTGTAGGATTTTGGGTCACAAATGCATGCAATATGATTGTGTAACCTGATTGATTAAAAATATCCCCAGATGTAGGACATACTACTTTCTCCACTTCTTCATCCTCCTTAGCAGGAGATGATCCTTCTAACTGGTCTACAACTTCTACCTATGTGTGCATCCTTCTCTATACTTGTTTCTTACATGCCTCCTTCCAATTCTCCAATTCTTTCCAAATAAATTTCACTTCTTCCTTCAGTAGCTCATTTTCATACAAAATCTCCTTAATTTGAGGTTCTTCTACAACAGGATCCTGTGAAGCATTGTTTGTCCTAGGTCTCAAAATGGGAAATTTGATATTCGATTCAATCTTTTCCCATTTTGCTCGCATTCCTTCATTTGCTGTGACTGATCTGGTTCTCCTTCTCCTCACTGGTTGAGATGCTTGTATTTATTCTCTTCCTTCGAGATATAAGGGTTTACAACCTTGTAGTTGATGTAGAAGGGTAATTTCCTATTTCAACATCTTCTCTTTCCTCTGCCATCTCTGTTTCTTCTTCAATTAAAGTTCCCCTCCATTCAGGAGAGGATTCGATGGTGAGGACCTCTGTATTCTCTTCTGTCATCACAGCTCCCACAGCTTCAACTTCAACTTTCGTAGCATCCGATGCTACTCCAGCTTCAGATTCTACTACTGGATCTCCCAAAGTCTCCAACCCCTCCATAGTGTTTGCTACTGCTACATCCTCTGCTAATTCTCTTCTGATCCTATCTCATCTTCCCCCCCAACTGAATTGGATGGACTCCAGTCCTCTTGCTCTTCTTCCAATTGAACATCCAACACAAGTGTAGGTTCTACTTCCTCTTTGATTGGAACCTCAGTAAAAAGTATAGGTTGATGGGATATGTGAGGTTGGCTAGTAAATTGTTCCCATGTTTGATTTATCTGAGCTAAGGCCCTTAATATTAATAGTTTAATGAGGTCATGATGGGTAAGGGAAGAATATGGATGCTTAGCTGATTTGACAAATCCCGCCATATGATTTAGGTCTTTAAATAGAAAAAATGGAACATTAAGTATATTTTTGTGGCGCAAATGAGACATCAATGGAAAATCAGAATAATAGATAGTCTGGTACCTACCTTTGCATGTGATATACTTTTTGAGGAAGACGACCACTTGATCCCATGGGAGTTACAGTGACTATAATTCTATTCCCCTCCCTGATGGACAAAATTGTTCACCTGCCACCAAAAAGTCCTGTACTAGGGTGGCATTGAGAGTTCTTCTCCCAAACCAAGCTCTTCCTACCCGAGGAAGGCCGGTAACCTCATCCACAATCACCTCAGAAACTTCTATATGCAAAACCTTGATCTCCGAGTGGGTTTCTATAAGATCTAAAGCAATCTGCAGAGAAGTTTCGTGATGAAAACAATTGAGACGTTGGAAAAACTTGGTCCAGCCTGCGACTTCAAAGATAGCAAAAAATTCAGCATTCTTTTGCAGTGCCTACGTGTTTGGAGGTTCATGCCGAGCTAGGATACCCATGTTTTCCTTCTTTCTAAATTCCAGTATCAGCTTAGCAAATTACAGGCCCTGACAATGGAGGTTTGAGCACAGAACATGCATGAACAACTGAGGTTGGAGTTGGGAAAATTTGGAAAGTTAAGACAGTTGTAAGCATAGAATCATTGATAATATTTTGCCCCAAATTAGGAAAGGGTGGCAGTCGTGAAATAAGATTGAGTGGCCATCAGATTATGGGAATGGATAGTTAACAAAGTATAGGTGTAACGACAGGTATAAAAAGATAGGTCTGATTAACTCTCTCAAATGTACTTAATGCTTAATCATGTAAATAACCAGAACCATACCTTAATAATTATGAGATGAACCATGACTTCTCAAAATAATACAGCGTGTCAATGCAGCCTTCAAATTTAAGAATTATTGCGCACATGCCACCATGATCCTTCTCCCAGTGAACCAAAAACTATCATATTAGTCTTGATGAAATCATGATTAAAGCTGTGAGGTGAGTCCGAATCAACAAAATCATGAGTGGCAGAAATTCTGGATGAATTTGGAGGAGTTGTAGCACGAATGTGGACAAATTTGGAGGATTTGTAGCCATAAGCCATAGGAAAAATCAACCAAATTAGTGGAGTCACAACCGCTAGAAAGAGTAAAAGTGGGAAAAATTTTAATAGAGTCGCAGCTACGCTGAACAGGAAAATGGCTGATGTTTTATGGAGTTGCAACTATAAGAAATAGAAAAAGGGAAATATCTTACGATGTTGCAGCTGCGACGGAACGAAAAAGTAGGCAAGTTTTTACGGTGTTGCAGATGTGACGAAATGGAAAAGTAGGAAAGATTTTATGGTGTTGCAGCTGCAAAACATGAAAAATAGGAAAGGCTTTACGGTGTTGCAGTTGCAGCAGGGCCTAAAAATAGGCAAATTTTGCAGAGTTGCAGCTGCGCTGAACTGTTCATCATTCAAATTTTCTTCTGTAAGGAGCTCTTTCAGAAAACAAAAAATTGCAATAGGTGCTCATGGTTGTTAGGCCCTAGTCGTGACCATCTCTCCTTAAGTAAATTCCTGCATAGATTCTTCAAAGAAAATCAATCAAGCGTAAAGGAAAATGAAAAAGGAAACAAACATCAATTTATTTATTTAATTTTTTTTATGTGGAAATTGCAGTGACTTTCTAAAGTTTGACAAGGGCAGAGAAATATTCCTGCCCTTGCTCTAATTGGTCTCCCGGATCAACTGTAATCTGTGAAACAAACACATTCCTCGAAATTGGCTTGTGATATAGTCGCAGCCTATGACCGTTGGTGAATAATGGTGCACAATCCTAATCAATGGTGACTTGGTGGACTGTACCATTGTCAAGTACTCTGTCTATCCTATATGGACCCAACCATCTTGTGCATAGCTTACCTTTAAACTCCCTTTTGAATCTTGAATCATATAATAAAACCTAGTCTCCCTTATAGAAGACTTGCTTCTTGATGAACCGATCGTGCCAATTGGATCTCTGTTGTTGAATTAATGCTGTTTGATCCACATCAGCTATACGTTTTTCCTCAAGTTCATTCAATTGATTCAATCTATTCGTCTAGGATTTATTTACATCTAAGTTTATCTCCATGGTTGTCTTCAAGGTTTTGATTTCAAATTTGATGGGAAAGACAACTCTCTTTCCGTACACCAAGTCATAAGGAGAGAAACCTGTAGTATTGTGCCATGTAGTGCGATATGCCCACAATGATTTCGAAAGTATATCAGCCCAATCTCTGCAATGGATCCTGGATTTTTTGGTGAGGATAGCTTCAATAAATTTATTGGTACTTTCCACCTGGCCATTAGCCTAAGGATGATATGGGGAAGTTATCCTGTGCTAAATATGGTACTTCTGTAGCAAATCTTCAAATTTATGTGACACAAACTACGGTCCTCCATCTGTGATTACTTCCTTGGGTATTCCAAAATGAGTGAAGATTTCTCCATACATGAAATCTATTATAGAATAGTCATTGGCCTTCGCGAAAGCCATAGCTTCTACCCATTTTGTCATGTAGTTGGTGCAAACTAAAATGTAAGCTTTCTGTTTTGAGTGAGGATTAATAGGCCCAACGAAATCTAAGGACCATCTGTCAAAGGGTTACACCACCAACTATGGTAGAAGATGCATTTCATCCAATCTGTTAGGTTGGCCCATTCTCTGACAGTTGTCACAATACTGGACATACTTCTTGGCATCCATGAAAAATGTCGGCCAATAATAACCCATTCTCAGCAACTTATGACATGTTCTCCTATCTACAAAATGTCCTCCACATAGCTCATTGTGACAGGCCTTCAAAATATGGAAGAATTCATCCTCTCTTACACATCTCCTGATCTCAAGATCAGGGTCTGTGTAGAAAATATGACCATCTATCCAACAATATCTGGCACTTTTTTGAATAATATTCCTTTTCTCTCTTTTTTACAGGTGTGTTAGAATTTTACCTGCAGCAAAGTAGTTAGCAACATATGCATACCAAGGGGAATGAGCTGAAACTGCAAACAAGTGTTCATATGGGAAAGAATCCTCAACTGGCAGGCTGTCATCACTGTTAGTAAAATGAGATAAAAAATCAGCAACAACATTTTCTTTCCTAGGTCTGTCAACAATGGTAATGTCAAATTCCTATAACAGTAACACCCATCTAGTTATTCTATCATTTGTAACAGGTTTGTTCATTAAATACAGTGATGGCTGAGTGGTCAGTGTGTACAAAGGTGGGGTATCCAGTGATGTAGTATCTAAATTTGTTAATGGAGTAAACAATGGATAAAAATTCCTTCTCTGTAACGATATAATTGAGTTCAGCAGGGGCCAAGTTTTTACTAATGTAATAAATTGCATATTGTGCTTGACCATCCTGCTATCCCAACATTGCTCCAATGGCAGTGTCATAGGCATCTGAGGAAATGTGAAAAGGCAGAGCCCAATTGGCCCCCCTTAAGATAGGAGCTATAGAAAACCTCTTCTTAAGTTTAGTGAACGCTATTTGACATGCATCATTCCAAATGAACTATAAATCCTTCATCAATAAGGTAAATAATGAAGAATCTAGTTTGGAAAAATTCTCTATAAATCTTCTTTAATAACTAGCATGCCCTAAAAATATACATACCTCTTTCTGTGTTCCAGGAGTGGGTATGTTTTCAATTACCTTAATTTTGGATGGATCTACCTGGATACCATCAACAGAGATAAAGTGACCCAGCACTACACCCTCGCTCATCATCATGTGGCACTTCTTAGTCCTCAAAGATAGCTGGGTTTGCTCACAGCATGTTAAAACATTCTCCAATTTTTTCAGTGCCTCTTCAAAGTCATTGCCATAAGGGGTAAATCTTCCATGAAAATATCCATACTGTCATTAACCATTTCCAAAAAGATGCCAATCACAGCTCTTTGAAAGGTGGCTAGTGCATTGCATAAACCAAAGAGGAGTACCCTGTATGCAAAGGTACCCCAGGGACAGGTGAAGGTTGTTTTGTCTTGGTCTTCAGGAGCAATCTAGATTTGATTGTACCCACTAAACCCATCCAGAAAGGAGAATAAATTATTCCTAGACATGGTATCAAGTACTTGGTCGATGAAAGGCAGAAGAACATGGTCTTTATGTGTTGCCTTGTTCATCTCTCTGTAATCCACGTAGACTCTCCATTTACCATTCTTTTTGGGTACTATCATGAGTGGAGAAACCCACTTGCTATCTAAGATTGGGTATATAAACCCTACTTCCAAGAGTTTTTGAATTTCCTCCTTCACTATGTCCCTAAGATTGGGGTTCATCCTTCATTATGGTTGGCACATAGGCTGGGAGTCACTCTTGATATAAATGTGGTGGGTGCATATATTAGAAGGGATACCCTTCATGTCTATGTAATCCTAGGTGAATGCCCCTTTATGCTTTTTCAAGAGAGTGATTAGGCATTCTTGTTCATCAGGAGTAATATTGGGATTGATATTTAGTGTTTTTTAGAGTTCTATCTCAACTGGAACAATTTTCAAATTCTTCAGCACTGGAATTATGTGGATGTCACTGACTAATGTCTCCTCAGTGATATTTTCTTGCTCTGTTTCACTTGGAGTACTATTCAGGATCTGATAAATTTGTTTATTGACAGTGGTGGGTTCACTGATGAAACTGTTAATGGCATCGTCTTCTGTTTCATCTTTGAAGTTCAAGGATTTCCCTATTGTTAATAGTGGCTGAACGCCCTCATCCTCCTCTAGCTCTACCCATAACGGAGTTTCAACTTCTAAACTAGGCCGAGCTGCAGGATACAAAGTAAGGTTTTTCATTTCGGTCCCATATGAGATTGTCATAGACCATGATCGACAACTGATACAAGCATTAGTTGTGGCCAACCAGGGTCTTCCCAGAATCAGCAGGTGCCCCCCAAGCTATGACTTGGGTTGTAAAACTAAGAATTTAGATGGGTATTCGCATGAATCAACTGAGACAATGAGGTCATCTAAGATTTCCTCGGGTTTGATGGTGGACCTATCCGCCAATTCTAAAATGGTAGGGAATGGTCTGAGATTGGCGAGCCCAAGTTTTCATACAGTTTATATGGTCATGACATTAATAGTTACATCTAAATATACCAATACATTTGGTACTTGCATGTTCCTAATCTACACAGTGAAAGTGGGGTTCCCAAGATTGTCATATTTGGCCAGGAGGGTTTTCACCATTATCAATTCAGATAGTTTCCCTATGACATGGACAGTGGGAGGATCCCTGGGTTTTCTACCTGGTTTTCTTGTACATAGATATTGAATAGTTCTGACATATATAGGCACATCATGAAGGGCCTACAGCAGTGGAATTTTGACATAGAGGTTTTTCAACTCTCCTAAGAGATTAAATTGAGGTTGCTCCACTGCCTTCTATAGTGTCAGTCTTTCAGGGTATGGCAGTTCTCTAATCAATTGTGTAGGTTGTGTTTCAATAGATGCTTCTCTTTATGTTTTAGCCGATGTCTCAATAGGAATTTCAACATCCTTAATAATGGGGATTGCTGTGTTGGATGAGTACTGCTAATTCATCCTTTCTTCAGATGCAGAGGATGGAAGATCCTTAATGACCAAAGGCTCCACTACCCTCCCTGGTCATAAGTGGATATCATTACAGGGAATTGGAGTAATGGAGTAAGCGAGCATGTTGGAAGTCTCAAACTGGTGGACTACTTTATCATTTGGGTTGGGGCTAGGTTTCGTAGGCAGATGTGGTCATATAGGCATATTAGGTGCAACATTGTTATGGAGTTGTAGCTGTGAATGTTGATACTATTGATATGGCTGTGGGTATTGTTGAGGAGGGTATGGATGGTTAGGAAACTGTTGATGTGGAAACTGTTGAGGAGGTTGGTTGTGAGGGAACTGGTTCCCTGGATGGGAGTTCCTCCATCTAGGAGATCAAGAAGTCTTCTGGTTTGGCATTTGTGTCCAAGGTGTCCAATAGTTGAAATTATACATAGGAGGTTGAGAAGGATTCCATTGATGGTTGGAATAAGGTGAAGGGAATTGTGTATTCATGTGATGCATATTATTCCAATTATTCATATTATTCAAAAATGGAAATGATTTTGGAGTCATACCTTGGTTTCGAGGTTGCCAAGGATTTGTTTGGGCAATGAAGTAGGCCACTTCCACGTCTGGAGTTGATGCCTACAGAACTGCCTTCACTTGAGGTAGTGAGGGGCACTCCTTTGTATCATGGTTTAGTTCACAAAGTTGACACACTTCTACTTTGTTGAGTGGGCACTCCTTTAGGGGATGTTTCTTCCTACATTTGGGGCAAAATACTCTGAGTGTTAGATCCTCTACTGCTTTTTTATGCTTCCCCCCCAGGACATCTATTTCTGAGGAGATGGAGCTCATCATTTCTATTTTGAGGTTCTCAAGAAGGTTGCCTATTTATTCTTGGGTAGCTCCTCCATTGGATGACTTATATGTTCTATAGAAGACATCTCTCTCTAATTTATCTTGTTTGTTGGTCCTGGATGATCCTTTGGAATACCTTTTGCATAATTCAACAATCTTTTCAAAGAATTCCTTTGAGATACCCCCCTTTCCCAGTAGGTTCAACATACCTAGGGAGTCTTCCATAATCCCACGAAGTAGGATTATCTTGAACACATCTAACCCCATATTAGTCTATCCAGCCCTCTGCACATTGTACAACATCCTCTCAACAAAATATTCCAAACTTTCTTCATCCCTTTGTACCATATTGAACAACTCTTCTCTTTTATATTTGGTGTTGTAGTACCCCTGGTATTTCTATAGGAACACCTATTTTGTCACGTCCCTGTCCCTCAACCGGTGAAGAGGACGCGACGAACATCAACACAGCCGGGCAAACAGCCCATGAACATAAAATAGAGGAGATCAATGCTAAAATTAAAACCTAAACAACAGGCATAATTCATCATATTAGGATGCACAGTCCTTCAAACAATCAGTGGAAGCAAACATAGACATTCCAGCATTTAACATCAATATAAATTACAGAGATGAAGTAACTGGTAGTACTTATCTTTTGATGAAGAATTAACCCGCAACCAGCTACGCCGCTGCAACGTTCCACCCAACTATAGGCCAGCGTGCTCATCAGTCTCTCAGCAACGCTGCCACCCCCGAGCTGGGCATGATTCCTCCGGAATAAGGGTCAATTGCAGGCTTCTACATAGCCAAGGGGCACAAACAGCAAAAAAACACAGCTGGGTTTCACAGGATTTCAACAGACAATCCAAGCCAGCACAGTCCAAAGACTAACCATTGCACTCAGGCAATTACTTAGTTGTCACAGCTTAAACAGGGAAAAGAAATTCTGAGTCATTCTTGGCCCTATCGTGGCCAAAATGACTCTTCAAACGAAATTACCACAGCCCCAAAGATGTAAGGAAGACCCCAGCAACACAGCCAACAACGTGGGGAAACAACAGCCCCGAGTGTTTCAGTGAGCACAGCTCACAGCAAACGTGGGGAAAACACATAAATACCACGCAGAGGAAAGGGAAAAATACCGACTTTTGATAGCCACATCACCCACGATTTCACTGGGAAAAGAACAACGTGGGAAAACCCAGAAATTCCTGTGCGTGAGAGGAAAAACGGGGGAAGAATCCCTCTGCGAGAGATTGCACAACAATGGAGGCCCTGTGTGAGGAGAAAAAAGCTCTGTTTTTGTCTGTGGATGAACAATCAACATCCAGGACGCGAAATTTCAGTGCGTGGGTGCTCAGCAACTCATGGAGCCAAGAAAATGTCTGCCTGAGACCAAATCCACCCCCCAGCCTGTGCGTGAGGAGGATCCCAACACAAAATTGTGGTGAGAGTGAACTGACCAGGGAAGAGTGTGTGAGGGAGAAAAATGAGCAGACTTGGGTGGAGTGGGAAGGTGGGAAAAGGACTGACAGTCCTACCACCCCACTCCCAAAGGCATTAACTGCCTCAACCACCAGCAGCCATTACTCCTCAACTGCCCAACAAAACATTCAAGAGGTTGACAAGGGAAGATGGAAAATCAACAAGGTGACAAAACTTGGGATTTTCCCCCATAACCAAGGTTTGACATCCCCCCACCTCTTATCCTTTGGAACCATGCCCTATTCATTCAACGTTGCACTACCGTAGCTGGTTGTGGTTTTAGTTTTAATTGATGTGCATATTTACATGATGCCGAATTATAATGTGCCTTAGAGCACGACATACCATCGGCAACTATCCCTATTGCCAAAACATACAAAACCAAATCGATGGTGGCGCTTTTGCCTTGAGCTCCTCACCATGATTAATTACAATATATACATCATGCAAACGGGGTCAAAATCGGGGACATTACATTCCCCTCCCCCTTGGAATAACACCATCCTCGGTGTTCCATTACATATATACAATACATATACAATTGCACATCAAAATTTCAAAACTGTAGACCTGCCCCACGTTCAATCATCTACTTTGAACGTTCAAGACCAAGCCTCTCAGCTTCCATGGACTTCGCCTACTGGTTCTCGGCTTCTAGCTGATCTTGAAGTCTAGGAACTTTGCGGCTATTTCCTTCATCATGTTCCCTCATTGGACAGTCCCGGCGTAAATGATTCCCTCCGCATCTCCAGCATCTCACTGGCTGCTTCATATTTACCTGCTCAATTTATTTTGAGTCTTCATGCCTGGACCGTTTCTTATCGGGTCGCTGGGATGATTGTCCTATTGCTGATCCACCTTCCTTTCCTTTGCCAATTGCTCCCAGAAGGCTTTTCACCTCCCTTTGCAAACCAATAGAGTCTTGCAAAATCTGCTGGTTCATTTCACTCTGCCTTTTCTGTATCCTGAGAATCTTCCCAAGATTCTCTTGGGTCTTGGAAATCACTTGAAGGAGACTTCCAGCTAAGTCCAACAACTTTTGATCTGCTGCCATAATCAACGTCCACGACCTGGTTTCACTTTTCTCACCTGTGGAATGCACCATTGAAAGTCTATCAGACCAAGCATATGTTGGGACGCATACTCCATGTTTGGGTAACTCCGCGGTTAATCAGAAAGTTTGTAAGTGGAGTTACGGGTCAAAACAGTCTTAGGGGTGTCGGGGGAAGTTAAAACTCCTTTTTTGTAATAAACCCTTGGTTGAAATCCAGGGTTTAGGGTTTTGGGTGCCCATGGTTTAAGACCATGGTTTTGTAAAAATGCGTAGTATAAATAAGCGCTTGTGTAAAGAAGATAGGTTAGGTTTTATGATGTAAGAAAGATTAAGGCGAAGCTAAGGTTGATTTTGTAAGAAAAGGTTAAGTCCCAGCTGTGTGTGTGGACGACCTCTGCAGCTGTGTGCGCAGAGGGTTTTTGTAAGAAGATTGAGGAAAGACCTGCAGCTATGTGCGCAGGGGCCTGCAGCTGTGTGCATGGATTTTTAAGGACTGAAGGGATCTACAGCTGAGTGCGTAGATCAAACTGTGGTTTGGTAGCAAGTTGAATAAAACACAGTTTGTGGACGTAGCCCCTACACTGGGGGTGAACCACGTGATATCTGGTGTTATGGTTTCTTGTGCTGTTTGTGTTTCTGTTGTCTTTTATGCATTAATAACTGTATACATCTGATAAGTTAGATCGCTGCTAATATTTAGCTTCGCTGTGAATTCCCTGTAGTGGGTTGAGCAAGTCACGACTGTTTATTTATCTGCGAAGTTGTATGTGAATGAATGATAAAGCTTTATTAATAAGGTTATTAAAGACTAAGGTACAGTAATCCCCCTCTCTGCTTGCAGAAACCTGATTCTGCGGCACCCCATAGCTGTTTCGGGTGAGACTGCAACCTGCGTGCAGGTTGTTGTCGAAAGGGCCAACACTGTGGGTCTTTTGTTGGTGCGACACTAAAGGATTAAACCTGGGTCTGCCCTATTGCCCAACAAATTGGTTCTGTTGTCGGTTGAACTTAGTACCTGCTCAAGAGGGGTTTACATCATACCTCAAGGGTTATGTTCTGGAGGCCCTCTGCGAAGGAAATCAGTGATTGGTTTGCTGAGACTTGTCTGAAATTCGCGCAGCAAGAGAATAAGAATCCGTGTTGAAGCGCAAGTGAATTTTTACAAAGGTATGTTTTTTGTGATGCTTATGAATTTTTTTTTGGTAGTATCCACATAGAGTTGCACCAGTGGTTGTCTAGGTTAACAGAGAGGAGTACGAACTTTCAAGCTCAATGGATTCCTGTGTGGACCCCCGCGAGGGTCAATCTTGTGCAACATGTGAACAACGAGGTATCCCGCGCTGCTGACTTCTGGACGACGCGAACGTTGGAAGCCTTTGTGACAGAGTTTGCCATTGACACAAGCACCTCTTTCAGTGAAGCAGAACAACAGTTTTTCAAAGGCCCCCGTGGTAAGTTTTTAAATTCCTTAAGCTTGAAGATTAAAATACTATTGGTTGAAAAGGGTATATTATTATTTGAATCAGACTGTTAGTTTAGTAGTACTAACATATGTTTGCAAGTGAGAATACCTTCGACGCGCAAAGTGGGTTGCCGTGAAGTGAGCAAAGGTACAAAAGAGATTTTGAGTCCTACTCCTCAGGTCAGACCACCGTACCTCCCCCTGTAAACCCTCAACAGCCAGACCCTGAAGAAAACCCTTCGGTAGGAAACCCTCCCGTCACCCCACAGCGTCACTTTGTTACCCCTAAAGTTCGGTCGCCGTGTGACAGGCAACCAAGTCCGAGTATTCCGGCCACAGGTCAATCTGCCCCCGTAAACCCCCCCCATCAACGTCTTGTCCCCCTCCCAACCCTCCCAGAACCACCATGGCCCACCTAGCTGATGACATTAAGCTGCCCATCTTCAAAGGAACGGGATCAGAAGATCCAAAACAGTTCTGGTTTTTATGTGAGGCCGTCTGGAACGAGAAAAGTATTACAGACCTAGATGTGAGAACCACGCAGCTCATTACTTCCTTTTGCGACTGGGCTTTGACCTGGTTCATGAAATTCTCCAGTAATCAGCACCCCACTTTGGATGAAATCAAGGCAGCCATCACTAAGGAATTTAAGAAACCGAAATCAGAATCGCAGAGCATCACTGAACTCAAAGAGATTCAACAGAGGCGCGGCGAATCTGTGTGGGACTTTGACCAGAGATTCAAAGTTCTACTAGACCAAGTCAGCTTCACCATTAGTCCTGCGCAGCATAAGGAATGGTTTATTGCAGCATTATTGCCGCATATCAGAACTCTGCTCATGCAACAGAAGGTTGCTGACCAGCAAGAGGCTCTGGAAATCGCAATGAAGCTAGAGACCGCCCTTGTCGGAGATGATTTTGGTATTGCTCAAATCCAAGCGCAGCTGGCAGCAATGGCCCTGGAGCTTCACGACATGAAGAAAGCTAAAACCAGTCGAGAGGAGGTCTGGTGTACGCAATGTCGGTCCGAGGGTCACAATAGGGACCAGTGCCCCGTGGCCAGAACTTACTTAAATACAGGCGCGCCCAACCAATTCAATCCCGGTGTTCTATATTGTGAGATTTGCCGAACCTCTGGCTAGCACTGCCCTGAGCACTGCCATCTTCTTCAGAGATATGTTCAAGTTCCCAAAAACCCCTACTGCCAGTTCTGTAAGTCCATAGGGCATAATGAAGAAGAGTGTCGCAGTTACGACCTTATGCGAGAGTGCACCTCTGACGCCTACCGAGTACACAATGAAGCCCAGAATAAGGATGGCTATGGTTACCACGGCGGCGCCTCCGGAAGAGGTGCTTTTGGGGTTCACGGCCGTGGTGGGATGACCGGAAGAGGTAGAGGCCATGTTGTGTGTTACAATTGTAACCAAGTTGGCCACTTGGCTCGTGACTGTCGGAACCCCACTACAACCTGTGGGTATTGCCGCACAGTGGACCACGTGATTGAACAGTGCCCCCAGCTCCTCACAAAGATTCAGGAGAACAACCATGGCCCTACCCCAAATATTCAGTTGATTTCCGTTGAGCAAAGACCTGCCGCAGCCCTCAATGTGGTCACCCGGAGTGGAGCTACGATGCATATTCAAAACACGCCAAAGCAACCTGTCGTGGTGTGCACATGTAAGACCTCCGAGAAAGTCCCAACCCTTGACCCTGCGAAGGACCAAGCACCAGCCCAGGAGGCCCAGTGCGATATTTTTGACCCTGGCGCAGCAAAAGTACCTGCGCGACAACCTCAGCAGGCTTCGCAGCCACAAGAGGCCTCGATGGATAAATTAAGTACACTATCCTCTTTCTTGCAGAGCTGTATGAAACTATTGTGGAATCAGAATGATTTAAAAGAGCTGCAAAAAGTTCTTGCTGTCATAGACCCTCAGAGAGGAATTGATCAGGAGAAAACTGTTAGTCGTGTCCGAAGAACGGGAAGGGAAATGAGATTGAACGTTCAGATAGGGGAATATGATATGACTGATGTCATTTTGGATCTTGGATCAGACGTTAATGTCCTACCCAAGCAGACCTGGGGACAAATGGGAAATCCTTCCCTGGTTTGGTCACCTATACAACTACGACTAGCTAACCAGCAAAGGATTGTACCTCTCGGGAGACTTCTTAGTGTTCCAATAGACATTGATGGGGTCAGTACTCTAGCAGATTTTGAAGTTATTGAGATCATTCATGACAACAACCCTTATCCAGCCCTGTTGGGAATTGAGTGGGCCATGGCCAATGCTGCAATTATCAGCCTTAAGAGGAGACAGATGACCTTCGAAGGAAATGGTCTGCGCGTTATCATACCCCTTGACCCATCCCAAGGAGAAAGATATACAGAACCACTCAGAGAAGAAGGGGAGCAGGATACTCTAGACCACATCTACAACATCACAGCCAAGGACGCAGATTATGTCGAGCCTGACGCTGATGGTGTAATCGATTAGCAATGTGATAGCTCCTGCATGTCTAATTCAGACGATGGTCTGGAGAACTGGCAGAATCGACTGTACGAGCTAGATGGCCATAGATGCGCGCAGATCACTCAGTCTCTTAGATGCCTTAGTGCACAACCTAGAGGGTTTCCTGCATATGTTGGGATGACAGACCCTGGAGAATTTATTGCACATGTGTCCGACCGAGTACCTCAGTCACAAAACACCAAGACTCTGGAAACAGCACTAGGAGCTACAGCAGCATGGGGGACCGATCCTAAAAAGTCTCACCCCAGTCGGGGAGCCTGCCAGAAATTCTTGCGCCCCAGATTCATAAGCCAGGCTCAAGAGGTGCGAAGTAAGTTTAAGGGGCCGAATAGCCTTCAGGGACATTTGAAGCAGTACTATACAGCAGGGGAAAACACACCTCGCAAGGAAAGGGTGCATAAGTTTGTGCATATCTTGGAACCTATAGTGAAAACTTGGCATATGGAGGTTGAGCTTCGACACGGCACTGTAAGTAGGGATGATCTTGTTGATAGCTTTTTGATCACATTTTCTATTAACAAAAGTGGTCCTGTTTTAGATATATCTTTCCACGACAAGGCAAATGATGATCACCGAGGAATTGAATACCAAACCAAGGGGCAGAGCCAAGACGCCACTCCCTCAAACCTAATAGTCCTGTCACAGACATTACCAGGTCGGGTCGAAGAGCACTATTGTGCCGAGGTTGCTTGTTGTTCCGAAGTTTCAGCCATGATTCTGCCGAGGCCCAAAAACACAGCGAGGCCCAAAATGTGACCGTTGGGAAGCAGCCAAATTGGCGGCGGTAGTGCTTTAATTGCCTTAAATACCTGTACTAAGAAGATTATCGAAAATCGGGTAACAGTTGGACAAGATTTCCGTAAGATTTGGTGCCTTCAATGCACCATCCTGCCCGATGTGATTGATGGCGTGTATAAGAAGATGCCTAAGTCAGGGAAAATTGTATTCTGCATTTCGTCAAGTTTTATGAGTGAACCCATGACAACAGAAAGACAGATTGACAACTTAGTAAGAGGATTCGAGCAAGAGGGCTTGATAGCTTGCTCTAATCGGCTGCCTGCTTCTGTTCCCGGTGAAGATGCCCAACCAGCACCGCCACGGATGATGCAGACTCGGTCTGCTAGAAAAAAGTGCAGAACTGAAGTTCGCTCCAAGCTCAACCAAGATCGGCAGGGGCGAACAGGGCAAACATTGGCAGCACCTCCTATGGATCCCCCTGGTTCAGCACAGGTACCGGCCGGGGATAGGGAGAACATTGCACCTCCACGGCCACCTTATCTCCAACCTATTCTCCCAGACACCAAGATTCCTCGGCGGACAAAGAAAGTCACATTAACCACACCCTCGCTACCACCAGGAGTTCAGCTGGTCGGAAGTATGACAGGGAAGATAGATCGGCTCAAGTACAGCGACCATGACACAAATGATCATGGCAAGTTTCCCCAGTTTGCACCAGCCGAATACCTGCACCACGTCAACTACCCAGAACATGATGTACCCCTACTGGACGTGCAACCGTGGGCTGCGGGCTTGGATAACGCTAGCCTACTCAAGGTGCTTGATATTCCACATTTCGGTCGCGGTATACAGGTGACTATAGTGGCCAAACAGTTGCTTGCGTTAGTGCATGACAGCTATTTGTGGATAGGAGACCAGCAAATCCCCATTGATGCCGCACTCATCAATAAGATCACAGGGTTATCTATGGCAGGACCTGATCCGGGAGATGAATTTCCCTCAAAACATGAGGATACAAAGCTGGCGCAAACTATGAAAGAGCGGTTTGGCTTGACGAAGGGGAAATGGGGGTATCACACCTCCGCGATCCAGGACCAGCCTATTCTCTTTGCAGCTGAACTCTTAGCCTGCAAGATCATCCAAAAATGCAGGCCTACTATGGTACCTGCTCCAGTTATCCGGATTTCCATGAACTGCGCCGAGGGATACACTTACAACTGGTCCGCATATCTTGCAAAGGAATTCCTGGAGGATGTTCACGATGCACAGGAAAAAGGTAGAACTTTTCATTACTCCTAGTTGTTAATACTTATTTCATTAGTTGGGTAGAAAGAACCCACCGAAGCTCAGTTTGTCGAAGTAAACCCAGGCCGGCCGGAGGCATTAAGGTATGCCTCCCTCTGGCTATCCTCGAATAAGGAAACTCAGCAAATGATGAACACTGTGTTTGTCTGTTATTCCATGAGTATCCACATGGAGATTCTGCGAACACCTCGGCTTACCAATGAGTTGTTCTCTAAATATGAGGGTGCCGCGAACTTCAGGGCTGATCTTCATCATGTGTTCATTCAAGCCCGTGCCGATCCATGACATCGATGGTTTAAATTACCTTATGTAGTAACCGAATTAGATGTCACGGGCATTGTTCATCTATGGCCAGCTGAGTGGTTGCAAAACGTCAAGAAAAAACCCTCTATCCACGTTCCCCTAGCTACAAATATTGGCGCAGGTACCAGTCAGGCGCAGCAGAAAAACCCATTAGAAGATAGCGAAGACCTGAGTGATTCGCAGATGGATGGCGATGGCCAGGACGGAGATGACGGCCAGGATGATCAGGATGAGGAGTCGTACAAGACTCTATCAGATCCTAGCCCATCAACCAAGCGCAAGTCACCAGAAGTAGCAGAGGTAAATAAGCCGCAGTCCCACAAAAAGTCAAAAGCGTCGAAGGACAAAAATATTGAAGAAGATGTCACTATAACGATGGATGAGCTGGAGCAGGCTCTAGAAAAATATACTGGGACGCTTACCAAAAAATGGTCCGAGTTTTCCCAAATGCATCTTGTCGGGCTCACAGGTATAGCAAACAGGGTTTCGGAGCTAAAAGAGTTAGCGGAAAAATCAGTAACTAGTACTGCGACAAGTAGCACTACAACGACCGCGCAGCAGGATCTTAGGCAATGGCCAACCAGAGATAACCGAGGTCAAGTATCAAGCACAGTTCTGACATTGCCTGATGCAGATTCCCGGTCCCAGATGAATATGACTGTAGGGATCGATTATACAAAGATGACCATGTCAGAATTGCACCTCTGCCAGCTAGCAATTACAAAGGAGATCCATGCGCGAGATCAATTGTCCCAAATCCAATTGGATGACATTATCAAGCAAAACCGAATCGTCCCAGCACAACTAGAAGAAGTGGCACAAAATAAGATAGATGCTGAACATAAAACAACTACACTTATGCAAGCATTGGACGAGGCTTGTCGGAGTCTTTCTGATTTCGACCTGCAAGGTGTAGAGGAGCCAGCATAGAGAATTGCTAAGCTGAGAGACTATGCCCAGCAGTCTCGCAGCGAGATTGACAGGTTGAAGACAGAACACCAGCACTAGATCGCAGAACTTCAACTGCGCATCCCTCCTGAGACCCCACCAGAGGCCTGGGAACAGCGCCATAGGGACATCAAGGCTTCAGCAGCAAAAATATCAGATAATACAGCTAGGGTCGCCAAATTGCTGGAAGACAGCATCGAATCCTGGGTGAACCTCCAAGACCATCTAGATGTAGGTAAGATCCAGGAATCCATCAAGATACGCCAGGCTGAATTAGATGTAGTCAGAATAGAAATCAAGACGCTGCCACCTATGCAGAAGATGGCTAAAGTGAAGCGCAGCAAGGAAATTCAGCAGGAAATTGAATCCTGCAGGACAAGGGTAACACTGCTGGAGAATTCGCTCCAGCCCCTGGTTGATGAAGCATTGGAATTAAGTAATACTGCAGAAAACCAGCTCAAAGTTTTGAAGAGCTACGACAGTTTTGCGTAGGAACGGGCTAATACAGATTCATCTTCAGTTTTACAAGAGTTGGTGGAAAAGGAGAAAGCCGCTGATGACATACTACATAACCTCAACAGTCGCTTCAGCACCTTCGCGCAGAATATTTTATCACCAGAGACGTCGCAGGGTGTCCCGAGACGGGCCACTAGTGAGTCTTAGAGGCCTGTTGGGACACATACTCCATGTTTGGGTAACTCCGCGGTTAATCATAACGTTTGTAAGTGGAGTTACGGGTCAAAACATTCTTAGGGGTGTCGGGGGAAGTTAAAACTCCTTTTTTGTAATAAACCCTTGGTTGAAATCCAGGGTTTAGGGTTTTGGGTGCCCATGGTTTAAGACCATGGTTTTGTAAAAATGCGCAGTATAAATAAGCGCTTGTGTAAAGAAGATAGGTTAGGTTTTATGATGTAAGAAAGATTAAGGCGAAGCTAAGGTTGATTTTGTAAGAAAAGGTTAAGTCCCAGCTGTGTGCGTGGACGACCTCTGCAGCTGTGTGCGCAGAGGGTTTTTGTAAGAAGATTGAGGAAAGACCTGCAGCTGTGTGTGCAGGGGCCTGCAGCTGTGTGCACAGATTTTTAAGGACTGAAGGGATCTGCAGCTGAGTGCGCAGATCAAACTGTGGTTTTGTAGCAAGTTGAATAAAACACAGTTTGTGGACGTAGCCCCTACACTGGGGGTGAACCACGTGATATCCGGTGTTGTGGTTTCTTGTGCTGTTTCTGTTTCTGTTGTCTTTTATGCATTAATAACTGTATACATCTGATAAGTCAGATCGCTGCTAATATTTAGCTTCACTGTGAATTCCCTGTAGTGGGTTGAGCAAGTCACGACTGTTTATTTATCTGCAAAGTTGTATGTGAATGAATGATAAAGCTTTATTAATAAGGTTATTAAAGACTAAGGTACAGTAATCCCCCTCTCTACTTGTAGAAACCTGATTCTGCGGCACCCCATAGCTGTTTCGGGTGAGACTGCAACCTGCGCGCAGGTTGTTGCCGAAAGGGCCAACACTGTGGGTCTTTTGTTGGTGCGACACTAAAGGATTAAACCCGGGTCTGCCCTATTTCCCAACATCATAATATAGATATCAAAATCAATTAGTTAATTACCCCATTGGCATGACAGTCCAAGCCTCATCAAGGAGACTTTCATATTTTTCATGCCTTCCCCCAACAGGCACATGAGCTCATTCATGTCCATTCCTGGGTAGGGAATTAACTATTCCAGCATTCACAATTTACTTAAGCAAATACACACATTTCATTCTCAGTCATACATGCATGCATACAATCCTTTGTTTTCACCATGCATAAACACACACACACACACACACACATATATATATATAATCAAAAGGCAAGAGAGAGCAGTAAGATTTTTTCCCCTCTTTGTTTTGTTCCATTCTGGAACCCACACCATCACTGTGGCTTTTTATGCTCTCAGCCTCTTTCACTTCACCGTGAATGCTGGACCAATCCTTCTTGGTCATGACACTTAGTGTCTTTTGGTCTATTCTAGACCTCTAAACCATGGAGTCTCTCCACATGGTTTGTCTCAGCTGCTAGGACTCCCCCGTCCTACTAGCACCTTTTTCATTACCACTCATTCCGAGCTTTCCAGGACAGTCACATGTCCACATGCACCTCTAGGATGCTCTCATAGTCTTCGCTTCTAGCGATACCTATATCCAAACATTGAATAAATTCACATGTTTAGTTTATTCTCATTAGTTTTCTTCTCTAGAACAAGAGCTTAAAACATCATATCCAAATCATATACACACGTATATTCATAAGCAAAATAATCCAATACTTATCTGTATTGTGCATTTCCTCGTTCATCCACAGGATCCTGCTTTGCTTTGCAAGCCTTGGGATCGCCTATGGACTTAGATGTTAGGTCAGCACGTCGGCTACTCCGCGAAATCAAATAATTAATGTCCAGCCAGTACATAACCATGTCAACTAAGCTTGGAACTTTATCATGACCATTTCCAGGTCTAGGATCTACTATGGATCCTCAGGCATATAACAGCCCATCATACACTTATGTCAACAATAACACATACACTTATACCAACCATGCACTTATATCAACAATAACCCTTACCCCGCAACTTCCCCACAACAACCATTTACCTTTACCTTTACCTGTCAACACAAGCAACACCAGCAATACAAGTAAAATCATCAGCGTTATTGCTTAGAAAACCATAATCATATTTTTCATCATTCACTATCAAGTATTGAGACACCAAGAGTGTACCGACTCCCTAGGGTGTAATCAATATTGAAAACCCTTTCATGACATCGGAAAAGTGTGCACCCTTCCCCGGTGTGTGCCATGTAGGCCCTATTCATACTCAAGCAATCGGTCATCATGGAAATCAAAACATGTTCTGCATATACAATTTAATAATTAAACATGCATATTCAAAGAAAGAGTTACAGAACACTTATCCATTTGTTGTCGCAGTATTCCCTTTATGTGTATCAGGCAAAATCAAGCCATCAAGGAGTTGGGGAATGGCTGAATGCTAAGCTGGTGAGCTCGCTGCAGAGCTAGGAACACCTACACCAGAACTAGCCTGAATTCTAAGACACCCACACACACACCCAGCACAAGGAATCAGTCCTTTCTCTGCTACACAGTTCCTCAGGCCCTGCATTCCCTTCCAGTACTATCCTGGGGTGGTGGAGAAGAAAGTCAACCCTCTAGCTCTGTCTGTGTGGTTTCCAATCACCAGGTTTACCAAGCAAACCAAGCCCCATCCCTACTCCCAACATAGTCTGTATCCACACATGTCTTACTGACATAACTCATACCATCTCACTCATGTTACTACCAAACATGCAGTGCAGATGAGACATTTCCAAAATGTCCAATGGTGTTTCACCCGAAACCCATTCCCAAGGGAAAACCTTCCCATGAAGTTTGGCTTTTGCAGGTCATCACACATGATCTTCCTGCAGTGTGTACCCCCGACACATTCATCAAATAGCCAAACGGTTAGTCATTACCTGATACTACGATCCCAATTGATTGTTCCATAACCAAGCAATGACATTGGTAATCAAGTTCAATAAGAAATTGCACTTCTATCTACTACAGAAATTGACTTGCTCAATTGTGGGTTTCTTGTAAGCAGCATTACTATTCCCATTGTAATTTTATGCTTACTATCATAACATGAATACCCACTTACCATGTGTCCCTCCTGACACAATCTCACACAAGCCAACAATGATTAGTAGTCGTTAGCACTTTCT
>LPNX010805235.1:125928-173219 GCA_001517045.1 Pseudotsuga menziesii
CCTGAAAAACAGTTGAAAAATCCCTCTGAAAACAGTTGAAATCGGCTCCCGGAACACTTTCTCTTCCGACTTGAACGTCGGGCATCGGCTGAATTTTGGATTGGAAGCCTTAATGCTTCTGCTTCCGCAACGGCGGCTCCCCAGAAGCTTTAATCGTTCCGTGGATGATAACCTCATCAGTTGTCGGAAGCTTTTCTACATCGGAAGTCAAAACGCTTTCGCTTCCGCAACGGCGGCTCCTCGGAAGCTCCAAACCTTCCACAATGGCGGCTCCTTGAATGCTCCAAACCTTCTGCAACAGCGGCTCTCGAAAGCTCCAAACCTTCCGCAATGACAGCTCTTGAAAGCTCCAAACCTTCCGCAACGACGGCTCTCGAAAGATCCAAACCTTCCGCAACGACGGCTCTTACTTGGAGAAATTTTCAACATCGGGCGTCGGCTGACTCTTGAATCGGGAGCCAAATGACTTTGGCTTCCGCAACGGCGGCTCACCAAAGTCCAAATCCTTCCGATTCGTGAACCAAATTCGAGCCTTAACCTTTTGACGCGTCAGTGATCGGAGGACTTTTCCGTCAGAAGACTTAATCGTTTGGGCCTCCGCAACGGCGGACGGAAAACTTCACCCATTCGTCCGCAATGGCGAACGCCCACTTCGCCGGTTCTTCTGATTTGGCACTCAGAACCACTTGAACATCGGACGTTGGAGGACTTTCGTAACATCGGACGTCGGGCCACTTTCCCTTTCGATTTCTCCGACACTTAGCCAAATTTCTAACCTTCTTGCGGCGTCGGCAATCAGATGGCTTTTGAGTCGGATGCGGAATCGCTTCACCATCCGCAACGGCGGATGGGAGACTTCACCAATCCTTTCGCAACGGCGGAATTCCACTTCCTCCAGTGGTCCGACTGCTCACACTTAGACCGTTTTTCTGAATTGTTTGCTCACTATTGTTCTGCTGGACATAGAGGGTAATTCTGCCCTCTATCAGTGGCTCTTTCTTGGCCCATAGAGGCCCATTGCTGCAACCCAGAGCTCTGATACCATACTGTCACGTCCCCGTCCCTCAACCGGCGAAGAGGACACGATGAACATCAACACAGCCGGGCAAACAGCCCATGAACATAAAACAGAGGAGATCAATGCTAAAATTAAAACCTAAACAACAGGTATAATTCATCATACCAGGATGCACAGTCCTTCAAACAATCAGCGGAAGCAAACATAGACATTCTAGCATTTAACATCAATATAAATTACAGAGATGAAGTAACCGGCAGTACTTATCTTTTGATGAAGAATTAACCCGCAACCAGCTATGCCGCTGCAACGTTCCACCCAACCATAGGCCAGCGTGCTCATCAGTCTCTCAGCAACACTGCCACCCCCGAGCTGGGCATGATTCCTCGGAATAAGGGTCAATTGCAGGCTTCTACATAGCCAAGGGGCACAAACAGCAAAACAACACAGATGGGTTTCACAGGATTTCAATAGACAATCCAAGCCAGCACAGTCCGAAGACTAACCATTGCACTCAGGAAATTACTTAGTTGTCACAGCTTAAACAGGGAAAAGAAATTATGAGTCATTCTTGGCCCTATCGTGGCCAAAATGACTCTTCAAATGAAATTACCACAGCCCCAAAGATGTAAGGAAGACCCCAGCAACACAGCCAACAACGTGGGGAAACAACAGCCCCGAGTGTTTCAGTGAGCACAACTCACAGCAAACGTGGGGAAAACACATAAATACCACGCAGAGGAAAGGGAAAAATACCGACTTTCGATAGCCACAGCACCCACGATTTCACTGGGAAAAGAACAATGTGGGAAAACCTAGAGATTCCTATGCGTGAGAGGAAAAATGGGGGAAGAATCCCTCTGTGAGAGATTGCACAACAATGGAGGCCCTGTGTGAGGAGAAAACAACTCCGTTTTTGTCCGTGGATGAACAATCAACAGCTAGGATGCGAAATTTCAGTGCGTGGGTGCTCAGGAACTCATGGAGCCAAGAAAATGTCTGCCTGAGGCCAAAACCACCCCCCAGCCTATGCGTGAGGAGGATCCCAACACAAAATCGTGGTGAGAGTGAACTGACCAGGGAAGAGTGTGTGAGGGAGAAAAATGAGCATACTTGGGTGGAGTCGGCAGGTGGGCAAAGGACTGACAGTCCTGCCACCCCACTCCCAAAGGCATTAACTGCCTCAACCACCAGCAGCCATTGCTCCTCAGCTGCCCAACAAAACATTCAAGAGGTTGACAAGGGAAGATGGAAAATCAACAAGGTGACAAAACTTGGGATTTTCCCCCATAACCAAGGTTTGACATCCCCCCACCCCTTATCCTTTGGAACCATGCCCTTTTCATTCAATGTTGCACTGCCGTAGCTGGTTGTGGTTTTAGTTTTAATTGATGTGCATATTTACATGATGCCAAATTATAATGTGCCTTAGAGCACGACATACCATCGGCAACTATCCCTATTGCCGAAACATACAAAACCAAATTGATGGTGGGGCTTTTGCCTTGAGCTCCTCACCACGATTAATTACAATATATACATCATGCAAACGGGGTCAAAACTGGGGACATTACATATTTCATCTAGTCCTAGGTGGTGACAGTTCAAACCCCCAGGCTCATGAACCAACGTAGCGCATTAACCTTCAAAGTAGCAGGGAAAAGTTTTAACTTCTGCTCACTGGAGGTGTAGTCGTAGCTACGACAGAGGATGCCAAACTCAAAGAGGAATTCATCTGGATACTCTGTGGATTTTCCATGAAAATGAGGAAATACTGATGGTGATATGTTTTTCATGGGGGCTGGTCCCTCTGGATGTTGAATGGGGAACTGGAGTGTGACAACTGTTCCCTCAAGCAGGGGATCCCCATCATTATGATGATTTCCCCCCATCACCTCTTCATGATCTTTTAGCTCGTGTCTGTTATTCATATTTTCTTATTCTCTCTCCTGCCTTGGTTTCTTTTGATATTCCTTCTTCTTATGAAACTGTGTCCACTCCTCCTTTTTCACCTCCTTCCCATTAATGTGATAGACCACATCTCAATCACCTGCTCTCACAACACTAACTCTGTCTCCCTCCACAGGGACACCTAAGGGTGTCACAACTCCTCATGTGTTATCCACTGTGGAAACTGACACTTCCACCTTGGGGGTAATTGGAATTCTTCTAATGGAGGATCCCTGATGGCGAGCTCTAGTAGAGGAATTGATTCTAGCAACCAGATCGTCAATGAATGTTCTTCTTCCCAATGCTGGGTTTCTGCCACGACGTCAAACACTTGCAATGTTAGTATTCTGGGGATTTATGGGGTAGTAGGCATGTCACACTGTACTCTTCTTGTATTCATGCAACCCTAAACATGCAAACTTAAAAAATGAATAAAAATGAATGGATGCAATTACTATGGTGTGTAATCATTACCTTCCCCAGAAATGGCACCAAACTTTTGGGCACTCTATATGCAAGTTAATTAAAGACAACATACAGAATGTTCAATATAAATTGTCAACCCAGGGAAGTCTTTTTATTGCAAATATAATTAACACTGTTTGTGCTTAAACACTAGTATTTGATGCTATTAAATGAACTATCCTACCTATATGTTCAGCCCAACTCCTTCATGATTAATCTAATCTAAATTACCTTCCTAAGGATGCAAAATTATAAATACCTTCCTACAACTTCAATTCAGAAATGAATGATTCAGGAAATAAACATCTAAACTTACTTTTTCATAAAGTTAAATCCTAACTTACCAGGCCATATGGAAATCCATCATTAATATCTTACTTCAACCTTAATCTAAGAATCAAAAATGCAGAAATTGAACTTCGACAATTATAACTGTAAATGGACTGAATTAGCAAAAATCAAGAAAGACAATAATTGAAAGAAACTAGGGATGAGCTTGGCTATTACATCTATCACACAATTGCATAAAGGAAATTAACCTACACAGTCAACTATCACACCACTCTGCTGCATCTTACAGGAAATGCAATTACTAATCATTCAATGAAACACACAATGAATGATTACTTTCACAATGAAATGCAAGTACTGATTATTATAAAAGAATGCGTCTACTGTAACATCCACACCACATGAAAGAAAATATAAACACCTAATTAACTCGACAATCTCTATGGGAAGGTGGGCCCAGCCTTCGAACAGAGATGCCAGAGACTAACACAAGTTAAAACACATAGATCTGAAGAATCTTGCTCCTTGTATTAGATGATGGAATGAAAGTACCATCTCTGTTACATCTTATACAATACAATCAATTATTTTCCAACCCTCAGCTCTGAATAGTTCCTAATATTTATACATCAATATTCATAACTTCCACCCACTAATATCCGGAAGCCATGAAGATCTACGATCTTTAGGCTGCCCTATTACAATGTGATGTTATAGCTGTGGGAGAAACAGAAGTAGGGAATATAGGAATTTTGTTGCTCGAGATGATAATGAAGTAACATAACCCATTTAAGAGATACTCTGCCAGTTGTAGCTACCCTTGAGTAATGGCGTGCTACTGAGGTTGAGTCTGTTGCAGCCTTTCCTATTGTAGCTTGCATGGAATGAGGATATTTGACTGCATTTCACATGTAGAGATGGAGTTCATGGGTACAACTAGTAATGGATGTTCATCTCTTCTAGAAACCATTCGGACTGATACACCTATATTCTTCACATCTTGAACTATCTTCATAAAATCTCAAATTTTTAGCATAATCCAAGAGGTAAAGCCCTATTTATAACAATCATAAGTATTAATAAGATAAAACAATAAGTAATCATACATGCAAGGATTCAGGGCTCAAATGAAGGAAGAACATCTCTTTGGTGCATAAAATGGAGTAAGATAAGGAAAAATGGGTATAGTAAGTGTGGTAAAAAAGGGGTCATTTCTAGGCCCAACACATCCTGAGGTGCTCTTTCTCTCTTCATCATTTCTTCCTCAATAGTAATTAGCATAGCCATACAATCTAAAATCATTTTCAGTTGCATATCTAAGGTCACAACCCAATGTACCCTTTAGGTACCTAATCACATGTTTTACTGTAACTATATGAACATGTCAAGACTCCACCATATAATGACTCAATGTGTTCACAAAAAAACATATATATGGCCTTGTAATTGTCAAATACATTAGTTAAAAAATAATCTTTTTGTATAAGGTTACATCTACTCTTTTTGAAGAGTCATCATTCAGGAGCTTTAGGTTTTTCACCATCAGAGTGTTCATTTCCTTGCAATCCAACATCCTAAATATCTTTAGGATATAAAGTGTATATTTTCCTTGATTTAGGAAAATATCATATGGGAATTTCCATACTTCAAGATCTAGGAATTAATGCATCATTCCAAGGACTTTCACCTCATATTCTTCGGCAAGATTTTTCTTACATTCACTGATGAGTCACTCTTCTCCTATAAAAAATAGACCATGTACACACAATAGTAAGATCATGATCCCATCATATACAACCTTATAATAAATGTTGGAATCATATTTACTTTTGGTAAAGACTAAGCTCATCAGGTATCCATCAATTCTTTCATGCCATGATCTGGGTGGTTGCTTCAACCCATATAGATATTTCTTCAATTTGCATACATGCGTCTTTTTGTCATGTGTCTCCAAACCTGGTGGTTCTTCACTATATACTTATTCTTCTATGATACCATTTAGGAAGGATGTTTTTACGTCCATTTGATGTAGCTTCAATTTCATCTTAGCTTCCAAGGAAGGATAGAACTGATTGGAGTATATCTTGCTGTTGGTGCAAAGGTTTATTCATAATAAATTCTTTACTTTTGTGAAAATCCTCATGCCATAAATCTTGATTTGAACTTTTCAATACTGCCATCTTCTATATACTTTGTCTTGCAAATCGATTTTGAAGAAACCATTGACTTGTCCTTCGGTCTTGGAACCACATCCCAAACATCATTCTTTATTATAGATTGGTATTCTTTGATCATGGTGTCCATTCATTCGTTCTTCCTTTAGGATTCTTCAAAACATGTGGGTTCTTGACCAACAAGCTTACACATTAATGCCATGTAGTTGGAGTGGACTCTTGATAACTTGCTTCCTTCTGGTGCAACATATATTTCTACTTTTAATATTAATCATGAGCCCGATATGGTATTCTTTTTGTTGAAATCATCTCATGGGGTGTCTCCATTGGTCCTTGGAGTTATGCCATGTCATGATATTTTGGTATAAGTTCTTCTTTGATATATCTAATTGGTGGTTTGGTAGATTATGTAGTTCTAGGAGCTTCCCGCTCTTCTTCATGATCTTCATATGCATTGTTATTTTTGGATTTGGTGAAAGTTGCATCTTGATCAAATATAACATCTCTGCTGATCTCGATCTGACGAAAACTTGCAATGTAAATTCTATAGTATGTTGACTTGTTACTATATACAACAAATATTCCCTTCTTTGCTAAGGGGTTCAATTTTGATCTTTTCTCCTTGGGAGTATGTAAGTACACATGAAAACCAAATATCTTGAGGTTACTGACTTTTATATTTTTACTGATGAACATCTCTTCTAGATTTTTGTTCTCGATAGAACCGTGGGATGTTCTATTCTATACATAGACTGTGATGCTTGCTTCTTCGACCCATAGGTGCATAGGTAGATGTTGATCATGAATATTTTCTTTGAATTCTTCCATGATAGATCTATTATTTGTTTATTCCACTCCATTATGTTGAGGATTATAGGGTGGGGGTAAGTTCCCTCTTAATACCATCTTCCCTACAGAAGTCCTTAAATTCATTTGAAGTGAATTATCCTCCATTATTTGATATCAAGGTATTAATATTCTTTTCAGATAGATTCTCCAAAAGAGCCTTGAATTCCTTGAACTTTTCAAATACTTCATATTTTCCTTTCAAAAAATATATCCAAGTCTTACAAGAGTAGTCATCAATAAAAGATACACAATAAAAATACCCTCTCAAGGAAGTAGATGACATTGGTTCACACACATTTGAGTGGAAAATATCCAAGATCCATTTTGATTTGTTGTTACTACTTGGGAATGGGTTCTTGGTGTTCTTTGCTTGAGAACATCCTTTGCATACTACTTCATGATTGATCTGGATATTTGGTAGACGTGCAACTACCTTGCTCACAATTGGAAATGGTTTGTAGTGTTAAGTTTTATCATTATGCTTAGATGATATCTTGAGACAAATTATCAATAGAATATCACTGAAACAACAACATGCACATAAAACATAAGAACACAAGAACACAAATATTTTCCTTAGGGAAACCACAAGGGAGAAAACCCTGCAAAACTTTCTTAGTATATATCTTGACCAGAGCAATGTAAAACCCATACAATTGCTTCTAGCTTATTTTTTGCACACTAGTTCTTCTCTCTCTTGCAAAACATCTTGAGTGATTGAGTACAAATGAATGGGAGCGCCTCCCTATTTATATTCTTTAGTTGAAATGACCTCTAACTTAGTGGGGCCAAATTCTTTAACCGACTTGTCTGACTTGTCCAACTAGACACCACAAATAACATTTATTATATTGAACCTTGGGTACTATTGACCCGAATTACATCCAAAGGTTTACATTATATCTTTGAATGAATCTAACAAGGCCAAACTCATATTCCATTGCATCCTTATTCCATCTATCGTCACTCCCTCTTTCGAGAGAGGTCCTTTTGGACTACACCAACCTTGTCTCGAAAGTATTCAAACTTTATAGGAGCCAGAGGCTTAGTCAACACATCTGCTACTTGTTCCTCTGTAGGAACATACTTGAGATTTACAACTCCTTTCTGAACCATGTCCCAAATGAAGTGATATATCACTTCAATATGTTTTGACTTATCATGAAATACTGGGTTTTTAGTCATCTTAATACAACTCTGATTATCACAAAGGATATCAGTAACATCTATCTCTGCATCAAATAATCCTACCAACATATTTCGAAGCCATACTACTTCGCTGCAATGTATTCTTCTTCCATTGTGCTAAGTGCAATACTGGTATGCTTTCTACTGAACCATGAGATCATGCATGATCCCAAACTAAAACAACATCTTCAGTTGCTCTTTCTATCTTTATCACTTCCTTCCCAATCTGAGTCTCTGAACCCATATAGTCTGATCTCACCATCTGATGCATATATGAGCCCATAATCTAAAGTTCCCTTTAGATACCTCATCACATGTTTTGCTCCTATCAGGTGAATATGTTTGGGATTCACCATATACCGACTTAGTGTGTTTACAACAAAACATATATATGGTCTTGTATTGGTTAAGTACACTAGTGAACTGATAATATTCCTGTACATGGTGGAATCTACAGTATCTGAAGTATCATCATTTAATAATTTCAAATTTATTGTCATCGGAGTAGTCATAGCCTTGTAATTTAACATTCCAAATCTATTTAGAATTTCCACTCTATATTTTCCTTGGTTTAGGAAAATATCATTTGGATATTGCCATACTTCAAGACCTATAAAGTAGTGCATCATTCCAAGGTATTTCATCTCAAATTCTGCAGCAATCTTCTTCTTGCATTCGCTGATGGGATTATCTTCTCATGTCAAGAGTAAGTCATCCACATATATTAGTATCATAAGGCCATGATCCTAAACCTTATAGTAGAGGTTAGAATTTTCCTTACTTTTAGTAAAGCCTAAACTCATCAAGAATCCATTGATTCTTCCGTACCATGCTCTAGGTGCTTGTTTTATCCCATACAATGCCTTCTTAAGTTTACATACATAATATTCCCAATAGTGAGTATCAAAACCTTGTGGTTGTTCAATATAAACTTCTTCTTCTATCAAGCCATTTATAAGGGCTGTATTTACATCCATATGATGTAACTTCCATTTCTTGTTGGATGCTAAGTCAAGGACAGTTCTAATTGAAGTGTACCTAGCTACTACAGAAAAGGTATCTTCATAGTCAATTCCTTCCTTTTGGGAGAACCCTCTAGATACGAATCTTGCCTTGTACTTTTCTATACTACCATCTGCGGAATTCTTCATTTTGAAGATCCATTTCAAGGATACCACTGGCTTGTCATTTGGTCTTGGTACTATTTATCACACATCATTATTTATTATGTATTTGTATTCCTTGACCATTGCATCAACCCATTCCTTTTGCTTTGTTTCTTCTTCAAAACATGTTCGTTCTTTATCAACTAGATCACTCATCAATGCCATATAACTAGGGTATGAATTTGGCTTCTTCCTTTCTCTAATGGTTTCTTCTGGGACACCATGCCCTTTTGCTTCTTCAATTACATCATGAGCCTAGGCAGTCCTTCTCTTTCAAGAAATCATTTAATTGGGTAATTCTTTTGGTAACTAAGGTTCAGTCATATCATGATCCTCAGGTATCTGACTTTCTTCTTTATTACTAACTAGTTTAGGACTTTATGTAGCTTTGTAAGTTTCATTCTCCTCTTCATCTTCCTTATCTTTCTTTTACTTTCTAAAGGATGTATCTTTGTCAAATGTGACATCTCTTCTAAGTTCAATTTGACGGTATCGATAGATTCGATAAGCTTTTGACTGCTCACTATATCCTACGAATGATCCCTTTTTTTGAAGGATCTAGATTTGTTCTTTTCTCCTTGGGAATATGAATGTATACATGACAAAAAAATATATTTAGGTGACTTACCTCAGGATTTTCTCTGGAAAACATTTCTTCTGTAGTTTTGTTACCAAGGGCACTATGGGAGATTCTGATCTGTACATATACTGTTGTTTTGGCTGCTTCCGCCCACAGGTACAATGGTAGATCTTGATCACGTATCATAGATTTCACAAATTCCATGATAGATCTATTCTTTCTTTTCACCACACCATTTTGTTGAGGATTATAGCAAATGGTGAGCTCCCTCTTAATCCCATATTCCTTGCAGAAATCATTGAATTCATTTGATGTGAACTCTCCTCCATTATCTGCCCTCAAAATATTTATTTTCCTTTTAGAGAGATTTTCTACTAGGGCCTTAAATTATTTAAACCTTTCAAACACTTCATCCTTCTTTTTAAAAAAATATATAAAGTCTTGTGGGAGTAGTCATCAATAAAAGAAGCACAGTAAACATACCCACTTAATAAATTTGTTCCATTGACCCATATATATATGAATAGATAATAACTAAGATCCCTTTTGCTTTGTTGTCACTTTTTGGATAGGGATTCTTAGTATTCTTTCCTTGTGCACATCCTTTGCATACTCCTTCATGTTCTATTTGAATTTTTGGTAGACCAGTCACAACCTTTCTTACAATTGGTAGAGATTTGTAATGAATATGAGCAATCCTTCTGTACCATAGCTCACATGGGTTTATGGTACTAGATTCTAATGCTAAATCTGCTTGTCCCTTCAATTTGTAGAGTCCTCCTTCTTCAACTCGAATTTCTATTGCATTATCTATGGTTTATCCTTTTGACCACATGAGGAATTTTCCATCTACAAATGCAACTTTGAATGCTCTCTTATCTAAAGCTGAAATAGACATAGGTTCTTCTTTAGTCCAGGGGCACATATGACATCTTTCATCTTCATGGACTATCAAGAATCCAACTTATAGGATGCTTCTCCCAATCCTTTGATGGGATATTGGGAATCATCTCCAAGCATTACTTTGTGTGGTGATTCCTTTTGTATAAGGCATGATAGTGAGTCCTTATAACCTTTCACGTGATTGGATGCACCACTATCTTCTAACTAGGCATCATTTCATGGTGAGACTAATCCTGTTAGAGCAGGGATCAATACATATTCTTCAATGGAGTCTTCATCCTTCTTTGCTTCCTCTTCAAATTCTTGATCACTATGTTCAACAACATGAGCTTGGAATCTTTTCATCTTTTTGAATATTTATGCTTTCATGGGACAATTGTTAAAAATGTGTTCCAACTTGTGACAAGTGAAGCATTCATAATTTCAGAAGTCTTTCTTGGGCCTTTTGAACCCTTGAGTCTTATGGGGATGATCATGAATATTCCTTTTGTTCTTTTCTTTGGCACAAGCTGTTAAGGATTCATATTCATTGTCATTTATCTTAACTTCTCTAGCTGATATTCTTTCTTCTTCTTAGACACATTATTCCCACAAAATTCTGAATTTAGTTAGTTTCCTTATTGAAGAGATTCTTCGGACAAAATATTCCCAAACTCTTGGAATACCATTTAAGGTAGTCATCACAATTTTTGCTTCCTCTATTGTATCATCAATGGATTCTATCTGATCCTTTATTTGAGATACTCTTGAAAAATAGTATTGCATGGTCTTTGATTTTTGAGTCCTTACAATTTTGAGGTTATTCCTCAGGGCCATCTTCCCGATGGAATTTCTTCCTTCAAATAGACTGGAAAGAGAATCAAACATTTCTTTAGTATTTTTCCTAGATGATAATTTAGGAATCAAGTTATCTTTGATGGAGTCATCTATGATCCTTTTGGATATGATCATATACTTCTTATGCTTGGAATTAACCTCCTCTTATTCTGGTTCTTTCACTTCCTCATTCACAAGCTTGTCTAGATCATTCTCTTATAGGATGAGCATGATCCTATGCTTCCATGCTCTGAAGTTTTCAACACCTCCAATATTTTCATCTAGCTTGGTGTTCTTTGTCATATTTAATAGAATGAGAAATTCAAATGGAACAAGGAGGATGAGTGCTTACTTGAAGAAAACAACTCTCAGCTGAACGCCTTTTGGTTGACCAAGGGTTTGATGTAGAAACCCTAATTTCCCATTTGAAAACCCTAGCAGGGTTGAGGGGTGTAAAATATGCACCTCCCTAGGGCGAGGTAGACTATATCTTTATTTTTATGAGATTGATGATGGAATCTCAGAAAAAAAAGAAACCCTAGTTTGTCCCGACACAAGTAACTGGTAAAAAATTGAAACTTCTTGGATTTTGTATGTATTCACAAAAATATGCGCTCTTCACCTGCGAGTTGAGGGAGCCATATTTTCTAGCTGATCTATCAAGGTATTTGTTCAGAATGACAAACCCTAGCTGTGCAGTGCTTCCTTTCAGGGTGGCTCTAATACCATGTTAAGTTTTATAAATTTTCTTAGATGATATCTTAAAAGAAATTATCACTAGAATATCACTGAAAGAACAACATGTGCAGAAAAAATAAGAACACATGAACACAAATATTTTCCTCGAGGAAACCACAAGGGAGAAAGCCCTGCAAAACTTCCTCAATATAGATCTCGACCAGAGCAGTGTAAAACCAAGACAACTGCTTATAGCTTCTTTCTGGCGCACTAGTTCTTCTCTCTCTTGCAAAACAACTTGAGTGTGTGAGTACAAATGAATGGGAGTGCCTCCCTATTTATATTCTTTAGCTACCTTGACATCTAACTTAGTGGGGTCAACTTCTCTAACTTGCTGAGCCAACTTGTCCAACTAGAAACCACAAACAACATTTATTATATTGACACTTGGGTACTATTGACCTGACTTACATCCAGAGGTTTACATTGTATCTTTCAATGACTCTAACAAGACCAAACTCATATTCTAGAGGAGGAATAAAATACATCAGGAATATATTCTGAAGTTACAATAATTTCACATGTATTTCACAGGATCAAGTATTCTATGCCAAAATTCACATGGAATAATGGTATTGGATGTAAGAGTTGAATCTGTGTTCCCCTTCAATTTGTATATTCATATTTCTTCAACACCAATTACAATAACATCATCGATTGTCTTTCCGGCCACATAATAACTCACCATCTACAAAGGCAAATCTAATTGCTTTATTATCTATAGATGAATTAGAAAGAATATTATTCTTCAAGCCTGGAACATCTAAAACTTCTTCCATCTTCATGGAATTTCTGAATTTTAGTTTGTAATAGGATTCTCCCATTCCTTTGATGGGGTATTGATAATCATCTCCAAGTTGTACCTTGTGTGAATAGTCTTTTTGGGTAAGGCAAGAGAGAGAATATTTGTGACTTGCCATATGTTTGGAAGCACCACTATCTATAATCCAAAAGTCACTTCCATGAGAGATTGATCCTATGAGAGATGAAATTAGGACATACTCTTCCCTAGAGTATTCATTTTCTCTAGTGCTCTCTTCATTTGATTCAATTTCTTCAAATGCATGGGAATGGCACTTTTATTTCTTCTTCTTGAACTGATCTTTCTTATGAGGACAATTTCTAGCAATGTATCCCATCTTATGACATGCATAACATTCAAATTATGAGTAATAATTTGTAGGTATCTTACCTCTTTTGAAGTCTTGTAGTCTTCTAGGAGGTGATCCTCGATTATTGCTTTTGTTTCTCTTATTATTTGCATGAGAAGCTAGAAATTGATCACCGTTATCATTTATATTCTCTTCTTTATTTTTTGTCCTTCCTTCTTCTTATACACATTCTTCCCATAGTCTATTGAAATTGGTTAGCTTTCTTCTAGTACATATTCCTCTAATGAAGGATTCCCATTCTTTTGGAAGACTATTTAAGATGGTCATCACAACTTCTACTTCTTCCACCATGTTACCAATGGATTCTAATTGTTATGTGAGATACTCTTCAAAAGTATGAATAAATGTGAACTCAATCTCTGAATGATGCCTCCCCCACCTGTAGAGATGCGGCCTCTATCTCAAAAGTGTGCCCCTCTGTCTCAGCCTCAATCAATATCTAGGTAAGGTCTCAGTTTCCTCCTCAGAATCTAAAGACAACCCACAACTCCTATTATCCATCCTATCCTTAATACATGTGCCTCTTCTCTCACATGTGGGATCTATCTAGAGAAATACACCCCACTATCTCAGTAATGCATCCCATCTCCTTTGCTTTTCATTCACCAAAGAAAAACTTGTAAGATGATCTCTCTCACAACTAGAATGAAGAACCTCCCTTGTCTCTAAAAGATGTGCCCTCAGTCTCTCCTAGATGAATGCACCCTCCAAGCTCAACTGAGTTGCTCAGCCTCTTGATCACCTAAAAATCACAAGTAATAATGGCATTGGCCTTTTGAGTGTCCGTTTCAATATTTCGGTGATATTATACTTTTTAAACTCTAATATGAGGTTCATGCACTTACTTCATTAAAAATAGTGTAAACTGCATGCATGAACATGCACATGCAACCTCCATGCACATGTATCTCTCATGCATCATGCATCTCACCCATCAGATATTGGTACAGTACTGCACTCCACAAATTCGACTTAAGAAGTCACTGAAACATTGCATGTCTTCAATCACTAAATCCATGACACCTACAGGAGTGAATCTCACACTATGTTGCAAGAAACGTGGGCCCCAACCCCATTTCCAGCGTTTCCCCATTTCAAAACTGGGAGAAACGTACCGTACAACCCAGAAATGCATTTCCGTACAGACAAAACATGTTTTCGAGATGGAAAGGTGTTTCTCCCATATGGAAACACGTTTATGATACGACTATATTCAATTAGGTCATGTTTCAGTATGTTTAAGAGTGGTTCAAACCTCATCGAAATTCATATGCAAAAAGTAGAATTTTAGAGCCCATTCAAAATTCAACAAACTTAATAGTTTTCAAGATTTCAGGATTGCAAAGTTTCCACCGGATTCTTTCATGTATGAGGGTATGAAATTGGCATTTAATCAAGAAGATCAACCCCTATATGTATCTTGATGTTGGTGGTGTTGATTGTTGAACTCATCTGTCATGACATTAATAAAAATATACTCTTCACTCAAACAAAATCACTTATTAAGCATGGGAAGTTTTTTCTACCTTATTTTAACGATTGGATTAGGAAGTTTCATCAAAATTTTAGGGTTTTTAGTTGTTGACTAATGCCCTTGGAGGATCAATTTTAAAATTCGAGTTAGAGACAAAGGCTAGATCCTAGAGGAGGGAGGAATAGGGTGTTATTGATGAATAGGATCTCAATATAGGTAATGATTTGTCGACATGTATGATTTATGATTTATATTTCAAATTTATTTTTGAAAATAAAAAATGTTCTTGCTCATATATATATATATATCGCATTTCATTGTTTCCAAAATTTTGGGGGGTCATGTTTCCCCCATTTCCTTGTTTCGTCCCCGTTTCCCTGTCTCATGCAACTTAGATATCTTACCACACACTACTGCCTATACTAATGATTTACCTCTATGCTAGCCAAAATCACATGGAGGACATCTTGAGATACACCTCTATCTCTAACATATTTGAGGAGGGCGTTCAACTTATTTTCTATGTAATATGGTTGAAGAGTCCACCTTTGGCATTGTTGTTGCACCTATTGCATGGAGACGTTTTTATGTTAAATCCATTTCTATCCTAATTGTGGACCATTTCTTGTTAGAATTTGAGGTTTCCCACTTTGATGATTGCCATTACTTGAAGCCAATGTTCCCCTCTTGAAGTTGAATTTTTTGGACATGTGGACATGATATGAGTGCCTTGTGAGTATTCTTTATTTCTTTAAGGCTTCCTAAGCCTTTCTTGGTTGGAAAGTGGACATAAATTGAATGGTCTATTTGGCTTGTGGACATTTTTTATGGATTCAACCCCCCCTTTTTTGGACCTTGCTTAAGGAACAAGTTAACTTGAGGGAAGCCTTTGGAAGCTAGTAGGTGGACGTATTGGTTGCTTGGAGGATTTGTCTTGTGAAAGACCCCACTTGGAAAGGGGATTTGAGGTTGTTGTCATCACACAAAGTGTAGCTACACACTAAAGGTATCCCATCCGGGATGATAGAGGTGAGGTAAATAACGATGACACCGCAAGGTCTTCTTCCACTACAGAATAAGGGTAGTTGTCGCATCAGACGAGATCTTGTCGCTTTAGATCACTCTGGAAAATGATTAAGGGGGAGACACTAATAGCCCAAGAGGGCTAGAGCACCTACTCAAGACACTCCTAGAGGTATGCAATGAATGAAAGAGGAGAGATAATGAGTGAGGGAATGTAGATCTATGGAAAGGATGTGTATAGTGGTTAGAGAAAAGTTGGGGAGGCTTAGAAAATAGGGAAAATGACCCAACTTGATAAAAAATATACCACATGTAGTTTAGGAATGTAGATATAGAGAGATCTATCCATACATAAGAAAACCCAAATGGGACCAACATAGGGTTTAGGAAAAAGTGAACAAAGTGGAACAAAAAGGGTAGATTGGGACAAGGAATGAATAGATCGAGGCACTTGAGTGATATGTTTGTGAAAATATAGTGGGTTCAAGCATACCCAACTAATAGATATGAACATTTGTCCACCCACCCAAAGGGGGTTCCCCCACCTAGAGAGACTAGTGATATATCCTAGGGAAAATGGAGTCTGATTTAAATAAAATTTGAGATCTAGGGTTTATTCAACAATATCCAAGTGGTTTTTGATGTCCGTCATAAAAAACTCACCAGATATATCAAATATACAAACCTAGGGTTTGAAAGAAAGGGGTTTGATTGAAAATTGGATTAAAATAATGAAAAACAATACTAACCTTGCAAATCGTACTTGAAAATACTTGCATCCTCCTTGTATTTCAATGATCCTTCCAGTTAGTTACAATTTTGAGCTATATCTAGCAAGAAAAGAAGGAAAAACACCCAATTGAGGTAGTGCTCCCCCTCTTCTCCACTTGCAAAATCAAACTACGAATGATAATTGTTTACAGATGAAAAATATAAGCTACGTATGCCATCTACCAAAATAAATCCAATGCACAAAGTAAAATTCTTTCTCCTAGATATGAGAACCATTCTTTTTCTTTCAAATTAGAATTTGATGGCACAAACAACACTGTTGAATACGAATCTCTTCTACTTGGGCTAAATGTTGCAAAATATTATGGCATTCAACTATTGCATGTTATAGGTGATTATGAGCTTGTTGTATGTCAAGTAAAAGGAACGTTTTCTTGAAAAAAGATACAGGGATGATGTTAGACTACCGAAGACTTCCAAGCCATTTCTTTGCAAGCAATACCAAGGGAACAAAACCAAATTTCAGATGCTCTCACAGTTTTTGCCTCAATTATTGACCCAAATGATGAAGGGAATGATATATACAAAGTGCAAGTAATATTTCGTCCATCTGTGCCAAACAACTTTGATAACTGGAAAGTATTTGATGATGATAAGCAAATTCATAGGTTCATAGCCAATGTGGAAGAATATGTTGGTAACCAATTCGATTGGAGAAAGGATGGATCCACTGAATACCATCAGTATAATCTGATTCCTATGGGAGGGGTCTCTTTGGAAAAGAAGTTTGATAGAAATGGCGGGTGCAAATTAAAGGATATGACTTCAAACCTAGAGTATAAAGAAGTAAATATTGGCTCTCAGGATGATCCATGTTCGATTAAGGTTGGTAAGATTTTAGATTCTCGAGAAAGAAAGGAAGTCATTGATTTGGTTTGAGAATTCAGTGATGTGTTCGCTTGGTCATATAATGAACTAAATACCTATGATAAGAACAATATTCAACATGCTATACCATTGGAAGAAAATACGAAACCACATTGACAAAAATTAAGGAAAGTGAATCCTAAGTTGGCCAAGCTGGTGAAGAAGGAATTGGAAAAGATGGTAGAAGCAAAGATCATAGTCCCAATAAGGTATTCAAAATGGCTTTCTAATCCTATTCCATCTAGGAAAAAGACAGGTGATGTACGAGTGTGTGTTGATTTTAGGAACCTCAATGCAGTATCCAAGAAAGAGTTATCCACTCCCTAATATGGAATTCTTATTGCAAAGGATCACAAGATTGGAGATGATGTCATTCCTAAATGTATTTTCAGGTTTCAATTAGGCTTCTATCAAGAAAGAGGACCGAGTAAAGACTGCCTTTACTACCCCTTGGGGCACTTACAAGTACTTATACATGCCTTTTGGTTTAATGAATGTTGGTCCACATTTCAAAGGGCTATGGAATATGCTTTCAGGGACATATTACAGAAGGTCTTAGAAATATATGAAGATGACCTCACTGTTTATTACAAAATAAGAAACAATCATATCAAAAATATTTGATAGGTATTTGAACGTTGCCACAGGTATGGAAGTTCTTTAAAACCTAAAAAATCTATTTTAGGTGTTATTGAAGGTAAGTTACTCAGACATGTTGTTACAAAAGAAGGTGTTAAAATAGATCCAAAAAGTGTAAAAGATATTAAAGAAATTCCGTTACTGAAAAATTTGAAGGCTTTAAGGTCTTTCTTTGGGAAAATAAATTTTATTCATATGTTTATCCCTAATTTTACTGAGATTACTGAACCCTTGAATAAGTTGCTAAAAAAGGATACATATTTCAGGTGGATCGAAGAATCCAATAAAGCATTTGAAGATGATAACAAATCTATTATTCAGGCACCAGTACTCGTAAGCCCAGACTACTCTAAACTATTTCAATTTTTTTCTTTCACTTGCACTGACACTATTGCAGGAGTCCTCCTACAAAAGAATGATAAGATTGAATAATAACCCATTGCATATATGGGAAAATCTATGAGTAATACAAAAATGGAGTATCATAGTATGGAGAAACATGCATATGCACTGGTAATGTCACTGAAACATTTCGGGGTTTTCATTTTATATTCAAATATTATGGCATATGTTACCCACCCTGCGGTCAAATAAATACTTAAGAAACGAGATGGCTTGGATGTTAGAGCCAAGTGGATTGCAAAGATCGAGGAATATGACTTGGAAATACAACCCACCAAGTTGGTCAGAGGCAGGGGTTTGACTCAGTTATTGGTGGAAGGAAATGAAGAAGTCCTTGATTTAAAGAAACATCCACCCCTTATGATCTCAGTGGTCAAAGAAGAAATCGTTCGATGTGATTGGTACACAAACATAGTGTATTATTTAAAAAATCTATATTTCCCAACTCATTTACTAGATCACAAAAAGAGATCCCTAAAGTTGAATTCTTCCAAGTATTACATCGTGGACTTAGTTTTGACATTAGTTCAGGGATTAGGGTGGAAGAATCCATATGACATTGTTTTGGTGTGCGTGGAACCGGTCCGAGCAAGTGGAATTATGAAATAGTTCCACCATGGATTATGTGGTAGTCACCATACCGATTCTACCATATCTCACAATATTTCGAGATTAGGATATTATTGTCCTAGTATATTCCAATATGTATACATGTATGTATGTAGATATTAGCCTTCCCAACTTTTCACGGGAAGAAAAATACTTCCACCATTTCCACTTAAACATGTCATCATTGAAGCACCATTTCAACAATGGGATCTTGACTTCATCGACGAATTTAAAGAAAATTTGAGCAACAGAAATAAATGGATCCTGATAGCCATCGATTATTTTAATAGATGGGTCGAGGCCATTCCAACAAAGCAGGCTACAACAAAGGTTATCACAGATTTCTTGGAAGACAAAATCATTACTTGGTTTGGAATTCCAGCCAAGATTATCATAGATAATGCACCAACTTTCAGTGGAGGGGAACTATCTACGTTTTACTTTGATTATGGTATCATATTGTCACACTCTTCAATTATTATCCCCAAGGTAATGGGATCGTTGAGTCAAGTAACAAGAATTTGATGAGTTTTATAAAAAATACCATGGGAGATAATAAGAGGTGTTGGGATAGTAAGTTAGGGTATGCATTATGGGAAGACAGGATCACCATAAAGGAATCAACCAGGAAAAGTCCATTTGAATTGGTTTATGGTTTGGATGATACTTTGCCGATTAATTTAAAGGTTCTAGTATACAAGGTCCTTCAACAAAACATGGATGATCCAAATGCGTATCAATGAAGAATCAACAACCTAATAGAACTCAATGAGAACCGATGGAGGACCTTTGACCACTTGATATAACACCAAGAAAAGGTTAAAGAGAATTTTGATAAGAAGACTCTCTAACACCAACTTCAAATTGGATATCTCGTTCTACTATGGGACAAAAGAAGAGAAGACCGAGGTAAACATGGTAAGTTAGACAGTATTTGGTTAAGTCCCTATCAGATTACTGACGTTGCAGGTTCAAATGTGTTCCATTTGAGTCACATGGATGGTGAGAAGATCCATCTCCCTGTCAATAGGAAGACACTTAAGAGGTACTTCTCTAATGTTGTTTGATATTTATCATTATTGTGTTAGTAGTTTGTTCGATAGTCCATTAGTCATTAGTCGTTTTATTTTTGAACAAGGCATTATGAAAGTGTATTCCTGCTGATGCTTTGATCCCTCATATATTTGATATGTGTGTATGTGTATAGGTACCATAAGATTCACAGGTTCTCCAGCACTCCGAGGAAGAGAACTCGTCTTGTAGTTGAAGCCAATGTTACGCTGCACTTGTACCCAACGCACCTTCAAGTGTACCCCAGGGAGAGAGAGCCAAAATTAACCAAGAAGGGTGTTATTAAGCAATGGTAGTCATGGTTGGGCCCTTTTGTTATTCCTTTAGGGGTACTCTGGATTAATGGCACTATTGATTACCCGTTGCTGGGGTTTTTAACCTTGAGGTTGGTGACCAGGGCCCCTAATGGTTGGACATTGGGTCACATGGCTCCATATGTTGTTTATATGATCTTGCAACCTTTGCATAGCCACCAGGTCACCCTCCTGGTCCTTTACATAGTGGGATCTCCTTCTTGTGGGAATTCTTCCTCATCGGGACATTCTCTTATTCACCATGCAATATGTGTCGTTTGAGGGTAGTGTTGAGGGATTTTACAACTTCTTGGGGTTAGTATGGGCATGACACCCCCCTCCCAGCTCACTACAACCTTTCATTTGAAGTGATTCTCTTAATTAGGATATTTTTGGCACCTTGGGGAACAAATATCCCCAATAGCCTACCTTAAGCCGACAATAAGTCATATTTTATTATTTTTATTATTTTTATTTAAAGTTGACCTGGTTATTATTACAAATTGTTATATTTTAAGGCACGTTGACCTATATATTTTTCTAATAAGTGAGTGTGAGATCATATAAATATATTTCCTCACTTTTATTTTGAAATATGAGACAAGTGGGGTTAGTACTATTTTTAATGTTTTCCCTAACAAGGACTCTTTGGAGAGGATGCTCCCTTCTTGAGGAGGACGTTTTCTGTTAAGTACGCTGGATTTTTGAATTTCTTTGGATAATTTTTTCTTTTGGTGAAGCTCAAATTTGTTTGCAAAACATAAGCACACTAAGGTTTGGCTTCTGATCTCTTTGTTTTAATGTTGTTGGATGATGCATATTCAGGAATGAATGTTAGATTTATGGCTATATTTTCTCTAGGGTAGGCCATTACCAGCCTTTAGTCACCTTAAATAAGAAGAGTAATGTCTCCTCATGAGATTCTTGCTTGGGTTTATCCATAGTTTTCTAGGGTAGTTACTTGCCTAGGTGTTTTCCTCTCCCATTGGAGCCATTATTGCCTTAGACTCCCTAGGTTTAGGGAACCTTGGTTCTCCCTCAACCTCATATTTGATACCTAAGCTAGCACCTTTTCACCTTCTTTTCCCCTAGGAAGTCTTCTTTTCCACCCTCTATGGTTTCCCAGCTAGATCGGTGCTGGTCCTTTCATCTCCATTTACCCTTGCTGGCTAACCATATTCCCTCACAGACCTTCTAAACTCGATTCTAACCCTCGCTGCTACCCACATACCTTCGCTTCTCCACCCTACAACCTCCCTTTCCTCTTACCCTTTCCCATCATACCCTCGGGCATGTTATATAGCCTTACATCACTGTGGTTTTGTGGTAGAAACATCCACTTAAATCCCTCTTCCCCTCGAGCATAGTTTTAAGGAAACCCTTACACCTCCCTCCTCCATCACCACTCCTCCTCCTCCCTTTGTTGTTGCCATTCCACCCTCAAGTCTGCTGTAGCAGTCCTTCCCTTCCTCCTGAGTTGTCTACTAGGTAAGTTTTGGTGCAGAATTGTGTTGGGTCCTTCAACCAAGGTTTCCCAGCCTCTTGGATGTTGTTTTAGTGGCAACCTTCTTGCCTTTTATATTCACTTCGGCCTATGCATTAAAATCCGAGCAATGGTGAATTCCAATGTGCACGTTGAATGATTTTCTCTATGACTGATATTTCTATTGCTAATGCTTCAATACCATTATGAGTGTCCATGTATATTACTAAATGCACATGTGATAGGTGTTGTCTGCTCAGTTCAATTTGTTGTAAGAAGGAATGTATGAGTTCATGGTTTGATTGAATACTAAATAATACTAATGCTGCCATGATTTGACTATCGTAAATGATTGAAACATACACATGAATGTTATGAAGTGATGACTGTTGATATTATTTCTTACCATTTGATTCAATGATTTATTTATGTCATGTTCACCTCTATATTGGCATGGTACTAACAAACAATAATTGTTTGTCAATAATGTGCATGAGAATTATTTGTTGACAACCCTATCAAATCATTTTAGGCATCTTTGGGTTAGAGAATCATTGCTTGACTATGTTATAGGACCACTGCACTAAGACTATTACTATCATAAATATCTACTCTACTACTCAATACTGGTTGCATACTTATGTGTTTTCGGCTATGAAAAATGCTTATACTTGCACTTCATTGCACATATGTTTTGACACATCACTACTCTAACAATAAATCCTTCTTATTCACCTTTTCAGACTCCATAAGGAACTGATCACTAATGATTTCGAAAGAGAACAATTTTTCTTAGTGTCTTTGTAGGGTCATAATAGGGCACTCTCCTAAGAGGTTTCGAATTTCAAATATTTTGTGAACAAGTGATTGAGGTGGCAGTAGCCACTTTTCCCACATATGCTTGCCGGTAGCTTGGGTTTCTATTTCAAACAGTAACACAACGGTTTAAATTCAATTTCCAAATGACATTCCATCGAAACCGCCAGATGAACTTGTGGAATGATTGACCAGAGTGGATAGTATCCATTGCTAGAACCCGTTGATCGAAACCAGAGTTTGGATAACGACAAGAAAATATAAAGGCCAGAATCATCTCCATCATTTAGACAATAAACACAAGATATAGTTGGAGATGGTGTGTTAACGAAGAAAAGGTGATGGATAATTTCCATGAAGAAAAGGAAGACTTCAATGAAATGGTGAATTTTATCGACGCTGAAAAGGAATACGCTGACGAAATGGAGCATTTTATTGACACCGAAAAGGAAAACATCGATGAAATGGAATATTTCATTGATGCCGAAAAGGAATACGTCAATGAGATGGTATACTTCATCATCAAAGAAACAACAAATATGACTAGATGACGAATTTCACTACCGACGAAAAATAAGTTGAGCAACATGGTATTCTTATGAGAGGGAAAAATCCAAAGAAAAGAATGCTTAGGAAAGCACCTGGGATTTCGTCTTCAACTGTTAGAAATGGTGATGTCGATGAAATCTCCCATCTTGTCTGTCCACTCCAAAACAATAACTTTAATCAATAGAAGAAAGAAGGAAAGAAATGGGAGAGGATGAGAAGAGAATCGAACAAGATGAGTTAGTTTGTACCAATGCTGTCAACCAAGTGTCTTAGACTTTGGAAGCTTTTATCGACGACATCGAGTTAGAGAAGGTTGCAAAGGAGTTGCACATAGCTGAGACAAAAGTCATTCAGCTGAAAAATGAGATGAAAAAGTTACCCTTAGCATAGAAGATGGATAAGGAAAAGGAAATGAAGAAGCTCCAACAACAAGTGACGGTGTTGTAGACACAACAACAACAAAGGGAAGATAAATTTGAATAGTTACAGGATGAAGAAGAGTGGGTTACAAGAATTATCCAACCTGTACATCAAAGTGTGTAATAAGTAGTGGAATCGATAAGGATTGTATTGATGGAACAACTCAGTTCCTACCTTGTGAAAAACTTGTAGAAAGCAGAGGAAGATGTGCGATGAGAGATAGAAGAGATCCTAAAAATCTTCCAATATTTTTAAGGTCAAGCTATCCCAAATGTAGAAGTAGAAGAATAGCCTTGCATGGCTTGAGATGAGCCATATGTGAGTGTTGGGGGGATTTTGTCCCTAGGGGAAGTTAAGTAGAATTCAATTGGAATTCTGACTAAGTATGAAAAGAGTTAGAAAGGAAAAAGGAAGTTATGATAGAAGCGGACGTGGAAGAAAGAGAAGGACATAAGAGGGGTTCACAACAGGAATAGAAGCCATGATAGGAAGAGAAGCCGTGACAGAAGGAAAATGTGCAAAATGAGGCATTGCGACAGAGGAAATCATGTTAGAAGGCATGCACCAACACAACGGCTAGAAAGCAATAGCTATAAAGATCGTGTGTACGAGGTCAGCTAGAGTTGAGGGATGTCACACATATGAAATCATCTTTGTAATTCGGGCTGTTAGTGCCTACTGACATGTGTTGCTAGAACAAGAATGAAATATTGTTGACTAAATGTATGAATTCAATTGAGAGAGACTTGTAAGAGTCTATAAGAGGGAGAAACCCAAGCTGTGTGCGGTTTGGTTGTTGAACTATTGTTGTTTTAACTAGTCTTTCAGTAGAGAGTTAGTTAGTTTCTTGGTGAAGAGTCGAATAAGTTTGCAGCTAAGTGCATAGAAGTGTAGAGAAGGTGAGGTTGATCCAGGTTGTGTGCAGATCAACATTAGATTCAATGAGACATGAGTGTAGAGTTATAAAGAAGTTGGGTCTATCCAGGCCATGTGTGGTTCAAAAGTAGAGTTGACGAGTCAAGAGTGTAGAGTTATAAAGAAGTTGAGTCGATCCAAGATGTGTGTGGATCAACTGTAGATTCAGGTCAAGAAGAATTAGCGATAGAATACCAGAGAGCATGAGAGGAGAGAAAATTCTGTATAGATAAAAGAGGAATATCTTGAGCAGAGTTTGCAGCTTAGGGAACAAACAAAAAGGTGCCATCTAATTCTCCTGCCAAATAAAGAGCGCCTTTTTAGTTTTTCCCGGATGGGTTTCCATGTTAAATATTGTGCCTAATGTGTAAATGATGAATGTGTTTGGGTCGCATATATGTTGTTGTGAATGAGTGTTTATGTATTTTCTTACAAATGAGTTTATATGTATCCGTCACAGTGTGTAGTTGGAATTGATGATACTCCATTATATTTACTTTTATAGTATATGTACATGGTTAAATAGAGTCACATATTACTTGTGCATCATTAGTATAAGATTTACACCCACAAGCTTCGGTCGAGCGCCTTGGTAGAAGACCAAGGGAAGAGAAATTCCCCACCCAAATACAGAAACGTGGTTATGACAGTTACCCATAAGAAAGATATCTTAGGTGAGACAACATCTATGTCATAGGTGTTGACGACTGAGCCTTACTCTATCAAGTCGATATCTGGGCTTGTTGCGCTTAAAAGGGAGGGACTGAACCTGGGTTAAACACAGACAGAGAGCTATGTCGCGCCAACACAACACTTGGTGAAATGAGACGATACATTCTTTTATACATTGTGTGGAAATTTTGCATCATTTGTGAAGTGGTCCATCCAAGACTTGCCTTCAATGGAATTGTTTGTTGATGGATTGTTTGGATAGGACTTCTCTTTTTCAGATCCCACAAATTTTGTTGATTTTGTCTCCATCGTTTTTTGATATCATAATAAATCTATTTATGTTCCTTTTGACATTGTCATTGGTAATAATGATTTTTGTGGTTTGGATGGAAATAAGGTATTCTAATCTGTTGTGATTGTTTTCAGAACCATCTTCTCTTGATGTTTGTTGAGATGTGGCAATATGTTCATTCTTCTGAATTTGAACATTAACGAACTCTCTATTGGTTCCCTTTTCCAATTTTTGAATTTGAGCCTTTGATTACTTCATTATTGTGCCAGTCATCATTTCTTTATCGACAATTGATCCCATGCAATCTATCTTTTCTTGTAAATATTTATTCTTCTGGTTTAGCTTCCTAACTTGTATAAGAATGTCCTGATTAAGTTTCCTTAAGTGTAAGAGTTATTCCTTATAGTTTGAATTGACAACTTCATTTTGACTGTCTTGATTTTTATGCTCTCTATCTTTTAAGCTTCTTAATTGCTCTATTAATTCTTGATTAACCCTTTTTAAGGAAGAGTTGTCTTCATCCTTGCCTAATAATTCTTTTTGAAGATCTCGATTCTCCTCTTATAACTTTTGGTTGCATTGAAATTTATCATTTTCCTTCTTAATTTGCAGAAGTAATTTCTGATTATGATCTCCTAGATGACAGATCTTTTCTTCTTTATCTGCAATAACCTTATCAAATTCTTTTTGTATCATCTATGCTGATTTCTCATTTCCCTATGCCATCACCTTTGATATTTGTTTGAAGTCTTCAAATGACACGACCTATGATTCTGAATTTAGGTTAATGTCCTGCAATGTGATTTTATTATTTTTATAGAGAAATGCCAAAAACTTATTTTAAACATTTAAGATAAAAGTTCCCAATGTTTCTAACCAAGGTAATCCCAAAATTAGATCACCATCATTGCTCCACAAGGATCTAACGACAAATTGTGATATGAAGTTATAATCTCCAATATTTCATTGTAAATTACTTATTCCATATTGTTTCTTATCCCAAAATTCTAACCTTGCACCTATATTTGACATGGGAATCATTAACTTGTTAGCGAATTCATCACTAATATAATTTTTTCTTTTTGTTGGAGCAATAGAAATAGTAATATATTTTCCTTCGATTGTTCCTTTTATTCTAAATAACATTGAAGCATAAATGTTTGAAGTACTTGGGAATCTTCCTTGTTTTCTCCATAAGACTCCATTTGATTTTTGTCAAAAATTTTCTTTTGTGGATGCCACCTCTAAAAAGTTCAATAATTCAAAAATTTAACACTATAACTCTTTTTCTTTAATATAAAGTCACCTCATTTTTCTTTTAAAATAACTTCTATTTTTATTTATTTTTTATTTTTTAATAAATTTTTAACTCACTTTTGAGTTACCAATAAATAAGTTCTTTAATAACTTCAAAAGTACCAAGTCGACTTTGACTTATAACTCAATACCCTCTTTAACCTGAACTTTAGGGATTTCCTTTGCAATATTTTAATAGAAATAATTCCTATGACTTGGACTATAAAATTACCTTAGCCCAATAATATTTCAATACACTCTCTTGATTAAAATAAGGTTTTGAATTATTTCGTTTACGAATAAAATCATTGGTTTTGGGAATTTTAATATGTTAACCCAAGCATCACGACTTATGGATTACAATGACTCTTATTTGAATAGAACCACGATTTGGAAAAAATGCACTAAATTGGACAGTGGTTATGGATTTGGCCAAAATCCAGTTAGACAAAGTCCAAAAGTTGTGGCCAAAAGCTTAGTTAGAGAAAGTCTGAAAAATATGGCCAAAGGCTGGATCAGACTTACTCTGATACCATTGAAATGACAAAATCATTTCTTAAGGAAATAACCAACACAAATAATCCATATTACAATAATCCATGAATGATAAAATACATGTTTGATAAGATAAGCGATGATATTACAATGAGAATGATGCTTGTATAAATACCCATACTGGGTACCCTTTCCTAAAGAGGAATGACCTTTCATCAAGGTGTCTCTTCATTAAGTATTAGTTATTTAATTATTTAATATTTATTAATTTTTATTTATTGTATATTTTTTTTCATTACAAGGTCCAACATGAAATATCTTGGTTTCTAAGTTACCCTTTCGTAGAAATTTTGATAATTGGGAAATTAATGCAACTTCCAAAATTTCACCTCAACCTTAAGGTTTCCCTAATTATTTCCCATGAAATTTCAACCTCAGGGCTGATCTCAAATATTGAATTACAATAGTAATATATCAATTGTTTTCAACCCAATTTTATATAGTATCCCAAGAAAATAAATACCACACTAGTGTACTTCAATACCACAATGTTGCAACCCTTAGGGTGCACTTTTCCAAGCATATAACAAATATGAATTATCTTATTACAATAGACTATAAGAGCAGTAAATTTTCTCTTTTATCTTCAAGATATTTGTCAAATCAATTAACCAATTCAATTATATGTTATGTCAAATCAACATGAACAACAAGTACTAAAAATTATTCATTAAAAAAGATAACATAAGCTGAAAATCAAATCTGCAAGTACACAATATTTGTGCAGCTGGAAACTTCATATATATAGAAGAGATGAAAACTTCATATATATAGAAGATATGAAGTACAAGTACATACGATCACTTTATCACAAAGTTGGTACAAGTCAAGCTCTCCAAAACTTAGCCAAGGAAATTGTAAGAAATCCCTAGCCACAAAATTTGCCTATCTACATATCATTCCTAACTAAAGCTAACCACTTCACCAAATATCATCAAGAAGCTAGCATCACCACACCACCAACAAGTCCTACTTCACACCTACACTTACGTCCTTAAGTGGAAAATATGCTTCCTATTCTCCTGCACAACAAGCATAACAAATAGCATCAGGGCTTCTAAATGCTACTAAACCCTAGCCTTCTTCTCTCACAAGAGATACACGATAAAATTCAATTTTTTCACCTCTAGAGTTTGTCATAAACCCTAGTATTATTTGTTTCTTTAGGGTGAAATCCTATCCCTAGTCTTCCTTTGAATTCCCCTAAGAACCCTAGTTCTTAAGACAATGAGAGAAAATACACATGAATATTACAAGATGACAAGTTTACCCTAGTTTCACATCTTTAGCTCAAGTGTATGAGTATATGAATTATCAAGTACAAGTATGTTCAAATGATTCTCTCCTTCCTCTATTTACATGAGAGTTGAGGGAGGAAAACAAGTACAAGTATATTCAAATGATTCTCTCCTTATGCCTCGATAAGTGCGGCCTAGACCAAAAATCCATATCACACTTGTCACAACTCCCAAAGCAACCTCGATCACTTCTGTGACCCCATTTTATGTGACCTGTTATGCATAAACCTATGTTTTGTGTGACTTGAGTCTATCCACTGATTTTCTATCTCGATCGCGACTATTTCACAGATATGTGTGACCCCAATCACACTTGTTCTGTTGAGAGGTGCGACATGCAGTTTTTCATCCCTTTTCAGTGTTTGAGATCCTTGTTCCAGACCCCTTGTCTGTGTTCTACCCCTTCCTGAACTGTTTCCATTAAGATTTAATACATTACAACTCATGCTTTGTTTTGTGGTCCTATTTGCCTTGTATGTGATCCCCTTTAGTTGAGCTTTGTAGTTGAGACCCCTTGTGTGTTTCCCACAACCTGATCAGTTCCTTATTTTCTCATTTACTAGTGTAATTTTTATTTTATGGAAGAAATTGTTATTTTGCATGACATTTACTGTCATTTACTATTATTTATCTGCATTATTTTGTGTATCGACCATGAGATTGCTGGGATTTATACACATCATTTGCACACATCTCACACTCTAAAATGAAACACTTGGTTCATGACACAAAGCTAGCCTAAAAATCAACTTAACTCAAACCAAAATTGTAACCTCATTTGAGGACCAAAACAATTTTGTAGCTAAGTTAAGACATTAGGGATAGGAATCCAAATAACACCCATTTGTTACTTACATTTGAGACATAGTGTTGGCGTAAACCCACCAACAAAGCCTTGTCGACAGGGGTTCTCACTCTGTCGATGCCCAATGAGCATGATCTCCCTGAGCACCAGCCCATTTAGGTTTTACCCTGCCCACCAACATCCATAGAGTGGACAAAGTCTCACCCAAGATGTTAAAGGGAGAGCTGTCAGAACTGAGTTTTCGGTAATGAGAAGGGAGGATATGGGATCCAATGGGGAAACAACATAACTAATAGATCTAGAACTATGCAGCCATCATTAATTCATTTCCACATATCACAGTATCGCTAGCGCAACAACATCATTTATAAAACATCTTAACTCATAATGCAACAGAAATGTGCCAGAATTAGAACGGATCGTAGCAACATCAATAACTAATTGCGGAAATGGAATAGACCACAACAACATCATAACATATCAGATCGCAGTAGTATCATAACACATTAGATCACAATAGTATCATAACAGATTAGATCGTAGTAGGTAAAATAGTAGAATAGAAGACAAGATTTATGCAACAACTATCATATCATATTAATTTGGCGCAAAGGATCCAAAACAAACAATTCTTCTCCACAACAGGAGGATGAATACATCAGGAAAAACCCAGATAGATCATAGATACAACAGGAAATTCTCCAAAACCATAGATAGATCACACTAGATCTCATGCGATAATAATGCTCAAGGCAATGTTGATGTCAATCTTGATTATGTCTACCTACCTATCAATTGTAAAACTAGTTCTATAAATAGGCTTGCACCTTTACATTGAAGGTCCACTTCTAACTAACTTGTAACTGCTAATGACCTATTGTGACAAAAATTGGCCAAATAATATATTAAATATTCAAAATAGTTATTTTTCTGCCCATCGCACTGATCTTGCCTTGTGTGGCACCACATAAGCTTGCACAGCTGCCGTGACGCTGCACAAATCACTTACCAAAACCCATGCCAATAGGCCTCCAACACAGTCTTTTGGCTCGTCCCTAAGCCTCGTCAGGTTGACAGGGTATATGCCGACGTTCACACCTTGAAGTCTTCAAACTGCTACTCAATCTCATGAACCAACAGAACCATTTGTTGGTGAAAACCCACCAAAAAAGCATCATCGATAGGGGTTCTCACTCTATCGATTCACAACCAGTGCGATCTCCCTAAGCACTGGCCCAGACAGGTTTTACCCTTCCCAACAACATCCACAGAGTGGACAAAGTCTCACCCGAGATGTTCAAGGGAGAGCTGTCAGAACCAAGTTTCCGGTAGTGAGAAGGGAGGATATGGAATCCGATGGGGAAACAACATTACTATTAGATCCAAAACTATGCAGTCATCATTAATTTATTTCCATAGATCACAGTTTCGCTAGTGCAGCATCATCATTTATAAAACATCTTAACTCATAATGCAATGGAAATGTGACAGAATTAGAACAGATCGCAGCAACATCAATAACTCATCGTAGAAATGGAATAAACCACAATAACATCATAACAGATAAGATCGCAGCAGTATCATAATAGATCAGATCATAGCAGTATAATAACAGATTAGATCGCAGTAGGGAAAACAATAGAATAGAAGAAAAGATTTATGCAACAACTGTCAAATCATATTAATTTAGCACAAAGGATCCAAAATAGAAAATTTTTCTCCACAACAAGAGGCTGAATACATTAGGAAAAACCCAGATAGATCGCATATACAACAGAAAATTCTCCAAAACCATAGATAGATCGCATTAGACCTCATGCGATAATCATGCTTAAGGAAATGCTGATCTCAATCTCGATGATGTCAGCCTACCTATCAATTGCAAAACTAGTTCTATAAATATGCTTACGCCTTTACATTGAAGGTCCACTTCTAACTAAATTGTAACCACTAATGACCTATTGTGACAAAACTTGGTCAAATAATATATTAAATATTCAAAACAGTTATTTTTATTCCCATCGTGCTGATCTGGCCTTACGTGGCATCGCGTGAGCTTGCGCAGCTGCCACGACGTTGCGTAACTCACTTACCAAAACCCCTACCAACACATAGATCTTGTACATTAGGGAACCAAAATCCTCTTGTACTTGTTGACACAGTCATGACTAATTTGTCACAAGCCCCCCCTTTCTATAGGAGTCAGTGAAAACAAAGGGGTTCTAGAAGTCAGGGTGGAATACATCACTCCATTATGCACCGAAGGTTAACCCTTCATAGCTCTCCTTGTGCATGCCAAGGTATACCGGGTGTCAAGGGCCAAAGGGATGAAGTTCCAGGAAACCACTTTGGACGTGTCATGAACGAGGTAGCCTAGTTGTCATTCTTTCTAGGGATCTTGTACCCAAAGGTCCATCTCAGTACTAGGATTCTCTTAGCCTATTGTCTGATTGGGATTTCATCACCCGACTAAGGATACAATTTGCGAGGGCTTCAATATTGTAGTTAGGAGATTGCTTGCAATTTTACCCCATAGCTTAGTGCATCATTTTATTTCTAGGTAGTGATTCTTGTTGGATTTCTCACCACTTTGTTGCAGACTCACCTGCTATAACTCACTGTTGCAGTTTGATTTTAGAGATTGCTTTTTGGCCTGTGAGCCACTCTTTTTACGCTCTCCTTCTGCACACTCGGTTGTAGTTAGATTTTTAATCCTATTTTTGACACTCTTACACCTGAATTCACTGCACAACACACCATCACGTCACCATTTCTCCACCACACTACTCACATAGACTTAGGGGGCATACCCCTCATTTCACTTCCTTGAATCATCATTGTCATATCCATATTCGATGTCCTTCACCATCTTCAGATCCATACATTGCATTTGAGTGTGATTCATATTCCTACCAATTCGAACCTACATTATCCACTGCTCCATATAGCCCCATGGCTAATGCACCTCCTAACGCCTTTCAGAGAGGGATGGTCGATAGTGGAATTTTGTCAGTTCTACCCATCATTTTGGGTATCCCTTCTACTGTACCTACAGGTCCTATCCCTAGTGGTCCCTTTTCCATCACACACACTGCTGTTGGTTCCCTACCCACTAGTGGTGTCCCCACTTCAACCACCGTGGTTCCTACCATACCACCATTCATGCATGGGGGAAATGGCTCTTCCATTTCAATTTTGGTTATTCCTACCATCCTAGTGACTACTCCTATTGTTTAAAGACAACCTTACCCAGCCCCATTTACCCATGGGAACTACATTCCTACTGGTGCCGACACCATTGCTGGCCATTCTCGATCCACTCTCAGTTCTAGTATACCATTCATGGCTAGTCTCAACCTTCCTGATTTGACACGATTGACAAATGACCCCATTCATCATAACCAATTATGGCCTCCCATGCCTACCAAAATCCCATCAAACATTCCTAAGTTTTGAGGGAGGGCGGGAGAAAACCCTCAAAACCACATCATGTCATTACACTTATGGTGTTCATCTAAAAACATAGTGGATGATTCTATCTGATTATGGTTATTTTAATGCACACTCACAAGTGTTGCATCCAACTGGTATATCAAACTACCTCTTGTCATCTATCCATAATTTTCCTCGTTAGCCTCATTGTTACTTCAATACTTCCAGTTACTTGTTTGTTATGATGAACGAGTGGAAATATTTTTATCCTATAAAAAAAACACAACTACCCATATCGTGAATCATATCCATGAATGGCACCGTCATCGTAGCCTATGTAACATCTAATTAGATGATAGGATTTTCCTAGATTGGTTTCTCAAAACCGGACTTTCCCCTATCGCCAACGATGTTTCATTTGAGCGTTTGCAAACTGAGGAGGAAGCCATCCTCAAGGCCCAACTGTTTGATCTCATCTATGCCCAATCAGGTTATCTATATACCATTATACTGGATGATCCTAGTGGTGGCTCCTCACATAGAGATACACCGGGGGCATCCCATGCTGCAGATGAGGTCATCAAATCAATTACTCAACATCCCCACTTTAACATGACCTTTGCTTCTATTCCACCCCATTATGGTAACAACCCTAGTGTTTCATAACCTAGTTATGCCCTTGATTTTTCTTGCATAATGGCTCAGTTTGGAGGCATACCTTCTTATGTATATCCTGCACTAGTCCCTCACGTCGACATACTGAATTTTTTGGCACCTGCATGTAATGGTCATACGGTAGGCTTTATAACCCATGAAACAGCTCCTTCCTACTACCCACCACCTGTGAAACCTACACCTGCTCTTACCTCAAATCCTCTTGTTCTGCAAGAGTAGGTCTATGCTCAATAGAACCCCGCTAATCAACCCACCCCAAATAACCACTAAGGGAAAGGAAGATGGAAAAGGGGTAGGAATCAGGGAAACCAACCTTAAGGAGGTGGCCAACAACCCAACCCTCTGAAAAACAACAAAGCAAATCCCCTTGCATAGAATCCCCAACATCCCCCTAGAATTGGGAAGAACCCTCAGTTGTGGACTAACCATTTGTGTGCCATTTGTAACACTTACGACCATTATACACAACAATGTCCCCATATGAATCGAGTTCACCATTTACTTCAAACTGATGCTCAACCTGATTTGAACGCCACTGCTCCAACAAAACAAAACTATGCACCCCAAGGTCCTTTGCCTATGGTGCTGCAAAACCCTTTACCAAACCAAGGGATGGTTTTAACCCAAACCTTGGCACCAAAAAACATCGCAACCACTTCTCTGGATCAACCAATTTATCTTAGTGTCCATCACCTTATGACGCTTTCATCTGATGTTAACCTACAGACTTGATGAAACCAGTATGGATCCACCATGAAAACTATTTACCCTTTGGCAACATCTACCTCCACCGCTCCTGATATGTATTTGCAGTTTTTGAGACCCTCCATGGACAAAACTGCTAAATTCCCACGTTCCCTTTTTGTCATGTCACAAACAAAACCATTGCTAGAGCCCCTTTCAACTACTGTATAGTTAACGATTTGGCCTAGTATCCCTCAACCATGTATACTTTGGAAGTCCTCAAAAATTTTCCTTCACAAAACAAATATTTTCTATCCACACTAGGTGTCATCGATCCCAATGATTCCTGTTTGATCACTTTCGACTTGGATCAAGGAGAACCGGCCAGATGCCATCATTCGTCTCCTTCCAGGTTCCAGTCACTATTCAGAATTTGGTAATTCATCGGTGCATTATCAATGAGGGAGCATCCACCTGTGTTATGTCAACTTTTGTTTGGAAAAAATTCTAATCCCCAACCCTTCAACCTTCCAAAACTTCCCTTCCAGCCTACGATGGCTGTGATGCTCAACCCCAGGGCATTCTCATGAATGTTCCTATCTAGTTATCTAGAAAAAATGTGCTAATTGAGATTGATTTTGTCAACTCCCAACTTGATTACAACCTCCTCCTTGGATGTAGTTATATGTATGCAATGTGAGCCATTTCCTCTACCATCTTTCGACTCTTGATGTTCCCCCATGATGAGAATGCCATGACCATCGACCAATTGACGTATTATGATCCTAAGGAACTAGCCACTTCGGAACACGTCCTTCCTACCGTCGACACCACCATTGAAAGTGTTTCTATACCTTCCTCGTCCGATGTTGGACCAGGCTTATTTGCTAATGCTCCATTGATGGACAACTTTTTTTCCTTACGACCTCCTCCTTCACCGACAGACATATCGGATTTGTGCACTATCACGTTTGGTAAAATTCCAACTACCTTGCAACCTCAGTCGCAACTTCAACCAAAACCCCCTTCCTTTTCCCCCCTTCCTTGGGGAACCTTCCACATACACAGGACCCCCTTCATTTTTCCACCATATGGTATTGTGAGTCATCCAGTCATGGATACTCTCAACCTTCTGGGTTTCACTTTGGGTATTCTCTTGTGGTACCTTGATCCCTCCACCCTTCCCCCAAATCCACAAGTCGTGTTGAATCTCATCCAACCTATTGAGACGATGTGACACCCGCCTCCCAGTACACCAATGACTACTTTATGAAACATAAAATTGTCCCAACTTTCCTATACCCCGCACCCACATGCACACTATATTCAAGACCGATGATGCCCCAGTTGTCAATGTACCATACATACCTGTAGTTAAGAATAATTCACTCCGCACAAACCATCCATGTGCAGTTTGTGGCTTATATGGTCATTGTTCCCACCATTTCCCAAAATTTTCTGAGTACTCGTCACTCCTCAGTGACCTTTAGAAGAATTACCATGAGTCTAACATCACTATCCTTAACGAAATACACCCCACGACATCCTCCTTGGACACCAATAACACCATTTACACGATCTCTACTTCTAGTAGTCCTTTTTCATCCTGACCCGTGGAAGATCCTCCTGATCTATCTTGACAAAAATTTCACGATGATGTAGATATATCTAAAACCGCCACTGGTTTTACCCCATTTCACTTAGTCCGTGGTGTAGAATTAGTTCTTCCCATCGAATCTCCGATTCCATCACTTTGTCTTGCTGTCGCACTTCCACTTGATACTTCACCATTAAAACAATGCAAACTTATGCTTGAACAAACCAATTAGGACCATCATGTTTCTCTCCAAATAATCGAAGCGGATAAGACCTAGTCAAAGTCCCATTATGACTCGCACGTCCACCCACGCACCTTTAGCGAGGGGACCTAGTCCTTGTTTACAACCAAGCCCATGATAAGACTGGAAAAGGGAAGTTTGAATCCATGTGGTATGGCCCTTATGTCATCCATCGATGTCTAGGAAAGGGTACATATCTCCTTTCTGACTCTGATGGTTTCCTCTTGAAGTATCCCTGCAATGGGCTCTACGTCAAGAGGTTCTATGCCTGAAGTCACTCGCCATGCATACCCTTGTGTCATAGTTTTTCTTTCTTGTTTGCATAATTTTTTCCATGAGTCAGTGAATCCCTCGAGTAACCTCTCCACATCCAGCCACAGTGAATCCAATGTCGCACTCTCCCACCTCCTCTTCCTAGAGGAGGTGGATCTAAACCGTCCACCCTACCCCTACGCCGCTGGTACCCATTGGAGGGTGTGGTCTCATGTATGCAGATGCATAGAGTATTTCACCAGTATCAATCACATACATAATCTATCTACCACTATGCTAGCACACTATATATGAATGAAACAAAAAACTATCATGTATACGTACCTTCAGGTTCCCAAACCTTCCTTGGAGGTCGAGGCATCTACGGGTCTCCTCGGTAATCCATCCTTACGTATGGGTAGTCCTCTATAAGGAATAGAAGCTGCTTCCACTATGCACAAATATACCAAGTGAATAAGAGAACCACCAAGCCTCCTCCCTCTTTGATCATCATCTTATATCATCTCATCATGCGAGGCTCATGAGGTCCCCCCATCCCACACTGCTAGATGCGGTCGCAGTGTAGGTAGTCGCTCAAAGAAAAATGAGCACAAGAAGGAGGGGAAACAAAAATCCCCACTGCCAAGCTATCTTGGTTTAGCACATGTCGAACCACGGTAAAGTACATCTAGGCCCACCCATATTAGACTCCCCTCAACACACTCTCCACCATCAATAACTAACCACCTGAGATCTAATGCAGCCCCTTCGATCTTAGTATGCACAACACGATCATTGCCACCGCTCGAGTATGCAGAATATCAATGTCTCACACAAGTATGTATGGCGTATGCACATATGCTGAGGCATAACAATGCCTCTTGCCTAGGTCATCCATTGGTACCCCCTTCGGGAGCTTCGACAATTTATCACCAATCACACCAAGCAGTGGGAGTCTTGTAAAAAAGTACACATCTCAGAGGGTGATCTCTAGTCTCTCACCCTAGATGATGAAGCACTCTGAGTCTCGATCCTAGTAACTCACCATCTTGTTCAACAACAATTTTTTTGAATGCATCAAGGGGATCCGAAAGAACTTCAATAGCCCACATCGGGCGAGCATGTCTTGTACCACTCCGCCACCCTCCACATCATCTTAAAGACCTCTATGTATCGCTCTCACCACCCAACTCAAGGCATCATGCACATGCACAAAGTCCCTATCAGACCCAGTTACACCAAAATTCCTATTCTGGGCTAGGTCATGCCAGTTCAGACTTTTTGTGCGACCCAAGTCACACAAAAATGCTTGACAAGCACGACTCAGTTGCTCTTATATGTTGAACAAATGCGCCTTAGGTTGTGCCCTGTCTCCCCAATAGATGCACCTAGTTCACGTCTGTCTTCCTGAAAATTGTGATATGAGTCACACCTTTTCCCTCAAAAAGTGCAACTCGACCTCGAGAACCCTTTGGGCTTGGCCATGGCCCCTAGAGTGAGGAAAACCAAAAAGTAAACCACTAAAATTGATGGGCTTAGTGAGATCTCTTACCTGCAATTCACATATCAAAAAAACACTGGTTAAGTAATAAGAAATCAATATTTGTGATTTGGGGCCTTCCACTCCAACTCAACACTGCACAGTGAAAATGACATGTGTCATGTGGTCCCCCTGTTTATATCCCTCCATTTGGTCTAGTTTTTCTTCCGTGCACCACAGAGTAATTCGACGTTCATTTTCCACATCGTCCGTACCACTGGTTTTGGTTTTACATCCCTTATCTTTTGATGAGGCCCATATCTTGTGCTCTCCCATTGATTTTTTGGGCCATTTCTTGAAGTCACCTCGATTTGCATGCCTCCATGCAAATCACACCACACATGTACTAGCATGTTCACGAGCCATTCACTCCATCCATACTGTAGAATTGGCCTTATTTTACCACCATCCATTGTCTCATAAGGAGGACCTACTAGTGTTCCACTGTTGTTCATATAAACCTTGTTCATAACACCATCCCTTTTGGTACATCAAACACTTCCTCTTTGCTTGAATGACCATTACGAAGTTTCTGTTAAGATCTTTTCTGAATCCTAAAACAATGAAAAGATTGTCGAGCATGCTTTCTTCCTTTCACGATTGTTAAAATATTTAAAAGGGCATCTATGTGGCCTCATTTATCTCCTTTTTCAAACTATGTATACTATTAAAAGAAAAAGATCAACCTAGCACCTTCTAGTTAGGAACATTTCCCTTTGTATCCTTATATGCTTTATCATACATTGGGACTGTAACTTACGAAAAATCTCATTATGGGTTGTATTTAAGCTCTTTTCCAACCCTCTCATCAAGAAAATATTTTCGAGCAAACTTGGTTTTGTTCATGCTCATAAAAGTATTTGAATGACTGTCCAATCAGTATAGGTTTAACCTTTTCCGGACTGGTTGGACTACCTATGGTAAAGAAGTCTCTCTGCCCCTTTCAATTGGGAGAGCTCTACCTTGTATAGTTTTATCCTTTTTCAGACTTAGGAGACTACTGTATGAAAAAGAGAGCACATTGGAGTCTTCTTCTCATTTTCAGACTCTCTAAATATGAAAGCAACATCGATCATTTACTGTCTCAGGATCGACAAAAATCTATGAGATAGTGTCATATTAAGCATACTTCTATCCCTTCTTCGAGCTCCTTAAATTATGAGTAAGGACCAAAATGGTGCCTCTAGGCACCATCACATATTACATATGGTCTCACATTATGGCATCTTCCCCCCTTAGGGTCACCTTTGGTCAGAGTACTCTACAATGAGTTTCCCTTGGATCCCTTGGATATCACTAGTCTAGTTACTTCCCCCAGCATATCCCATTGCAGTATTCTTTCCAGTTTCTCAGCTGTGGTCCCCTCCCCATGAGTTAGTATCATCTGCTACTAGGTTCGCCCTGCCGTCATACTCTGAACAAAGGAAGTTTGAGACCCCTATACTCCCCTTCCATTGTTCCCCAGTTAGTGCCACAATCCCAGTATTGTTCTATATATTTGGTTTCCCCCCTCATGCTTCTATCATGGAAACCTTAGTTCCTTGGTAGTTGCAAGTCTCCCTCTATCGACATCAATACATCTATTCCAGAGGATAGACCCAAAGGTACCTGTATCCTAGTTTCATCCACCTCATTTATGATTTCCTTGGACCACTTGAAAGGACTCCTTAGTGCCTTTCGGGTTGTTGTGTCTCACGTGCTCAACTTCAGCTACACTATCGCACCATTGAGATTCATACATGGTATATGTCCTTTCATTATTTAGTCAAAGGCCCCAATTGTCACCTGACTCTAGCACATTGGTGAGTCTATTTTTGGGACCCATATAATTTTATGTCCCTTATGATTTCCGGCCTGCGTTGGCGATAGTGTTTGGAAGCTCCATAGTGTCATGCTTCTGTTTAACTCCAGTACTTGATGTCATATATTGTAACACATAGATTCTAAGTCTCAGTCATTGAGTCCATCCAGTTATTTACACCCATATTCAGAAGAGCATTAGTTGTGATGATATTCCATTCCATGAGGATGCCATTGTTCCTATGTACCTGTTCTTCAAAACAGGTTATGTATTCAACCTCCAATTGAGACCACCATCATGTACTATCAGTTGCATATATGTATTAATCGACTCCCATTATTTGAGCCTTAATCCCCATTTTTATTTTTGAGACATTTTTACGAGCATGGGTATTCCTGCCTTGTCCATATACATGTTTGAGATTATATATAGCTCATCCATTTAGTAAGAATAAATACAAACCAAAAGCCATTATAGATTGAATGAGGATACTCCACTCCTCCACGGTCCTCTCCAGCCCATGAACTGTTATGACCATTTTCCCTTGATCCTATGATGTCTATTGGCCATATGATCAGCTCTTGCCCTCACACATCAAGGGGTAATCTGTTAACACCAAAAAATGTTCACCTAGCTCTCCATGGTCTAAACCATAATCATACATCATATTCCCACCATTATTTCCTCCATTTTGACCTTCACAACTAAAAATCCACTAAATATGGTCCAAAACATTATTATTCCTTCCCCATAAATGAAGGGAAGTTGAGCATTTATTGTGATTTATCCCCCACTCTCTCCAAAAAGGAAATAAAAAACATAAAAATGTGAATGGTAAAAAACCATAGATAAATACCATGCACAATAAAATACCATGAGTCGAAAATCCTTGGATTATCCTATAAATACATTGTGAAGGTATCCCCACAAACATTACATGAGATTACTTTTTTCCTTTCGCCATTACTCCCGTATTTTTCCATATCATTCCCACTATGTTGAGCTTTCTCCATACCCATTTGGATCCATTTGCACTATTTGACAACCAATCGTGGATAAGATTGGAGACCCAAACTGTGGATCCACAAGACCATTTCCTGAAGATTATAGTGGCCCACTTCAAAGAAAGTTATTCCTATTGTTGTTTCTTGTTATTAGTTAGATATAAAATAAAAATCATAAAAATATTTATGTTCTTGTTTGTTCTCCATTGTTGTTGTAAGTTGAGGTTGAAATACACTTCATACCATTGAACTCTACCCTATGATCTAGACGATCTGGGGTAAATTATTTTGCACGTAGTAGGGGAGAAATCCCCACTACAAAAACAGTTTGTATTCGCACACACCAAGGATTTGCGTAAACAAAATTGGAGGCCATACTTGGGAACGATTAAATATATAATTTTTTTATTTGATTTTTATTACAAACTCTCAAAATTTTATTTTTCTAATTTAACAATTTAAGGTGTGAAATTCATCTTATATCAGTTACAATTTGCCTCTCTAGGTTAGTATCCACCCCCAGGAAATTCCATATTATTCAGTAATTATTTGTTGGGAAGGATTTTAATTCTTTTTGGATTCATGGATGCGTCGACACACCTGAGTAGTTTTTACAGAGCACCAACTCCTCTATGATACTTTATGTGTTTGTTAATAGATTGTCATTGATGCCTATTTTCCAGATACATAAAATGCCACCAACACCTTTTCACAGTGAGCAAGGAGTGCCAACTAGTATAGGACGCCTTGGTTTAGCTATGTAATGTGTGTTGAGGTAGGTACTCAATAGCTTGTAAAAGACTCTTTTGTAAAATTTTATTTTTGGTTTTTGTTTTTAAGTCTGTTGCACTGATTGTTGTCAGATCTGTAAGTGTGGTTTGAGTCTGAATACATTTTCAAGTCAAATATTGAAATATTGCCTCAGTAAAAGCTTCATAATTTAGTGATTTAGTGTTTTGAATTCTTGTCTTGGGTATAATTGTTTGTTTCCAGATCTTTGATAATTCCTTCATATCCATAAAAAAGGAAATTATCCAGTTTTCTTATGGTTTTTTAGAATATTTTTTAATTGTTCTTTGAATTTGTTTTTTTGGAAAAAATATATCAAAAAAGAAAATAAAATTTAGATCCATTACTTTTAGTTTTGATTAGTTGTTTAGCTCTGATTGATAAAGTATAAGGATAGTTGTTTTTGTCTTTTTATTTTGGATTTTGGAAATCATAGAATTAAAAGTATTAGTGAACATTTCTTTTATGTTATTAGAGATCTTGTTTGGTTTAGCATCATAAGGTTTTGTGTGTTTGGAAATTTTCGAAAGAACTTGAAGGATGATTTACCAAATTGTGTGGTATTTTCATTGATTGTATGAAAGGAAAGATATCTCCTTTACTTTATATAGATCTCATTGAAAATAAAATTGCATCTCTTTTAGACATTTCATTAGTCTTGCAGTCACTACAGACTCCATAAAATTTCATTAAATGTCAAAGATAAAATTGAGTGGTAGCTTAGGTTAAAATATTTAGAAACTTGTGTGATAAGTTAGAAGATGTGCTTCGATGTCTATAAACTTAGGAGACATCATTTGTTTCCTGCACTGCATCCTGGAGACTTTTTGGTTCTTCCACATACTAATAGGTATATCGAACAACTTTGCACGTACACTTGAGGTATATCGAAAGGTTCTTCACATACTCGATAGTATATGATAAGGCCCCTTTCGAACGATTATGCATTAGACATCACTAACATGGATTTGATCTCCCACATACCTTGAGTATATCGGGAGACCCTTCTAGGAATTTGTAACCAACAGAGAAAAGTACTCAAACGTTTCTCTAAGAAGTGGTTTTGTGAAGATATCGAGAATGTGTTCTTGTTGGCTATAGCGGGCAGAACCGGGTTTACTATAATCAACCAACAACACCCCTAGCTCACTGGCCCTTTCAGCGACAGACTGCAAAGCATCCTGGAGTCTCACTCGAAGTGATTCTAATGGGTTGGCCAAGGACTCAAGTGTCTTGGACTAGGTTCTGTGGCGATCCTACTTGTGACTCGCAGCTCTTCTAGCCGCGAGATATCTTTCTCTGCGCATCGCGCGACCTTCTGCTCGCGTCACGCGATCTCCTCGTCTCGCAACTCTTCTAGCCGCGAGATATTCCTTTATACCTCTATGCGGTCCTTCTCTATGTTGCGCACTTTCCCTGACTCGCGATATCTCCGGCCTTATCGCATCGCCGTGCACCGTGCGACACGCAGCTCCTGCCCAACGCTAAGTCCTCAACCAGCGGTATCGCGCACCACAGCTCCTCTGCCGGTGCGGTATCACCTCTCTGTGATATCCTACCTCCGCGGTTTAGCGCGCTTAGCGTTTCTCGTGTCGACGTGCAAGACTTAACATACAAGGCTATTCAATACTGCACTTGTGACTGTTTCACGCAAAGCATAAATGAACCATATACAACATGCCAAAGACTTCGACTTATGTTTATCCTTCTATATTGCTATGAATTGATTAACACATTCATTCATTAAACTGTAAAAAAAGTCCATGAAATGACTGAGAAATGCATAAGTAAAAATAACAAATAATCCAATCACATAACACTTGATTTTAACGTGGTTCACCTCCAGGATGGAAGTTATGTCCACAGAACTGTGTTTTCTTATAGCTCAGGGGAAGGTAAAACACAGTTCTGCTGCATCGCATATGCAGCTCAAAATATTCTCTCTTAGATATCTTTTCTCTCTATATTGTTCTCCTACAATAAAATCTTCCCTCTCTGTCGATCCCTGCGGATCGTTACATGCATACTCTATAAGCCAGCTACTGGTTACAGTAAGATTGCTACCGCTAATAATAGAACCAGAGCTAGGATTTTACAACAGTCTAATAGTCTGCAAAACACTACTAACAACTGAATGAATCAACTAACTGACCAACCCTTTTACAATACAAAATATATCCCTTTATAGGCAGCCCGAAGGTCTTGCCATTACAACACTGTGGGCCTGTCCCAACAGTAACCCAAAACCATAACTAGTGACAGTCGGCCATATCTATACTTGAGGTAGCCGCTTTCCATCACACCACAGCTCCCTACAGTCTTCCATGCTTCCCGACACTGATCATGGGTACTATGCACCGCTTCTCTTTTCTGTCCTTCGCCTTCAATGCTTCAGCCTCGTTGCTCCTTCTCCTTTATGAGGGTTGCTGAGCCCTCCTGTCTTCCGCCACTGCCTTCAATGCAGTGGGTGAGCTCTCTCTTCTCGGTCGCTCAGGTACCGTTGCCTTTCTTGACTTTTCTATCTTAAAAGTCATGGTTTCCGGCTCTGCTCTCTAGCTGGAAACGTGCTACGGCATCGTAGCTCTGTCTTATCTTCTTTTCGCCAAAACTTATCTCTCCTCTAAACTAGCAGCTTCTTTTGTAGCTGCGGGACCTTGCTCCAACAGTCCCCTAACACTTACTTGTGGCTCGTCCTCGAGCCACTTCCAGCGGGCTTCTCCTGCTGTAGCTTTGCCTTGGCTTCCTGCGAAGTCCTCTGCAACCTGTCTCGAAGTCCTACAACTTCCTTCTCCATCACTTCAACACGCTCTTTATAGTTTATGTAACTTGGTTCGCTGGGATCTCTTATCCTTCCTGCCCGATGTCATGGTCTCGCTCTTGTCGCTCCTGAAACCTTTTAAGAGCCTTCTAGTGTTTGAAAGGTTTTCCACATATATCCTTTCCTCTTTAGCTGGGTTAGAAATTTTATCACAAGGAAAATCTGTATCTTCTAGCCTTCTCAAACATTTCATTCAGTCTGGAGCCTTGTATATGAAAGAGATACAAACCATGAATTCCGTTCCGAGAACAAGCCTTTGTCTGCATTCTGGAATTCTACCGACTGCTGGGTTTGCTGTGCTCTTCCACTTTTCTTCTCTTCGAGGTGCTCCAGGTACACATTTTGCCTCTAATCATCAGATTTTTGTTTCGTTGCCTCCACAATCTCTTGTGCTTCTCTTAGCTGATCAGATAGGTCGGTGACCTTCTCCCATCGCTTTATTTTTCTCATTTTTACTTTCCGCCTAGTGGGAGATTTCTTCTCATCATTCTTCTGCTCTGATTTCTTATCTTCAGTGGTCAGCTCAGCGTTCTTCTTCTCGTTAGCAGAGACTTTGGTGACAACTTCTACTTCTGGCATTTGATTCTTCATCCTTAGCGGCTGTCTGACCTGTGATGTACTTAATTTCACAACTCTGGGTGGTGTCGTCATAGCGGACCTACGGCCACCAGGGTCGAAGCGTCTCGGCATGTCTTCTAGAGGTTTGTCCTCAAACAGAACCGTCTTAGTACAAAACGGCAGACGTGTAATGGCTGCACGTCTGAAAATCACAGCACTATGTAACAAGCTTATCTCTTCACAGGGAACTCTTAACAATTTCCTCTATAGCTCTCAGTTTTTCTGCAAACATAACCATCCTAATTGAATACTTTCTGCTTTTATGCCCAATACGATAATCCCGGACGCAACGGTCATCTAGACTGAACCCGTCGGTCGTCATCAATGCCTGGACAAGACCGCACCTGTCATCCGATCCTTAATAAATGAGGAAATCCGATCGAATTTCCCTCGAAACGTGTGTGCACAGGCGTCGGTCTCGTCGGAGATTTTCCAAATATGGAAAAATTTATTATACTGCTGCCAAATCTACGGTAAGATATACCGGTCATTACCTCATTAACTACCTATCAGATGGTGACTTGACTGGCCCTCTGTCGGTTGCAAACTTGAGTATGTGGCACGGGGAAACATCGCACTGCTGCGATGCGACTCCGCATCACCTGCGTAAAACAATACTATTTTTTTTTTAAATTGAACCGACCTGATGCGATTCCTCATACTTAGAATAATACCTGTCAGTGTAGACTAGTTCCCGATGCGATGCCTCCTTTCAACTACACTGGACATCTGCACCTCCATAAACTGGCTAAGATAGGGCTGAGAGGTAGGGTGGCTATCACTATAGAGCTTAAGCCTATTGCCATTAATCCATGTGGGAAGAATCTCCCCATTCAGCTGGCTGAGCTGAACGGCACCTCCCTCTGTGACTTGCTGTATCTGATATGGCCCTAGCCAATGCATCTTGAACTTCCCTGGAAACTTAATGAATTTGCTGTCATAGAGGAGCACTAGGTATCCGATCTGGAAAGTCTTATTCTTAATGTGTCTGTCATGCCAAGCTTTTTCTCGTGCCTTCTGCACTTTCTGATGGAATCCGGCGATGAATCTGTCTTCTTCTAAGGCAAGCAGCTGTGCTAGCCTTTCCTCCACTGTGTCTGTATCAGTCATCCTGATAATCTAAGCAATTCTTAAACTAGAAAGAATATACTCCATAGGCATAATAGCCTCCTTTCCATACACCAAGCTGAAAGGTGTGTGTCCCGTAAGTTTCTTGCATGTGGTCCTGTACGCCCATAATACATCGTTAACTCTGAGGTCCCAATCATTCCTTTGGCTATTGCAGATCTTAGTAAGATCATTTTCTAAAATCTTATTAAAGGCCTCCACCGTACCATTAGCCTGGGGGTGGTAGGGAGTGCTCTTATGGTGCTGAATCTAGAATTATTCTGTCAATGCCTCAATAGTGTTGTTCAAAAAATGCGTGCCTTGATCACTCACCAAAATTACTGGGCATCCAAATCTACTGATGATGTTTTCAAAAAGGAAATGTGTGGCTGTAGCAGCATCACAATTTCTTACTGCTTTGGCCTCTACCCATCTGGTGAGGTACTCTGTTCCAGTGATAATATATCTTGCACCAGTGCGCTTTCCTCGTGGGTTGATAGGACCCACAAAATCTATAGCCCATTTGTCAAATGCACGCAGCGTGACCTGCAGTCGCAGTGGCATTTCATCGCGTCGCGAGGGTTTTCCTACCCGTTGGAAGATATCGCAGCATCTGCAAAAGTCCTTGGTGTCCTTATGCAACGTAGGCCACCATAATCCTGCCTCCAGGATTTTCTGCGCAGTCGACTTTCCTGCGAAATGACCTCATGCGGTTCCTGAATGTGCTTCTCTGATAATAGCATCTTTTTCATGCGGCATCACAAATCTGCGCAGAACTTCATTCGGACCTAACTTGTATAGGTGTCCTGCGATGAGGGTGAAGTATGTTGCTTTAACAACCAACTGCTTCTTTTGCTGCTTAGTAAACTCATCAGGTGCTACTCCTGTAGTGAGAAATTGAATAATATCGGCATAGTACTCATCTGCGATCTGGACAGAAAACAACGGTGCATCTAGCAGATTGTCATCTAGGTTACTCAGCTCTTCTCCTGAGTCTATCTGTGACAGATGATCAGGTCTAGCATTCAGTCTGCCTGGTTTCACGATGATTTCAAAATCATACTCCTAAAAGAGGAGTAACCATCTGCAGATTCTCCCCCCTAACACTGGCTTATTGACCAGATACTTCAAGGCGGAATGGTCAGTAAACAT
>LPNX010805235.1:175229-212417 GCA_001517045.1 Pseudotsuga menziesii
CGCCAATCCATCATAGTGACTTACTCATAAATGCACATCTGCACACTGAGACTTCGTAAAGTCTGTTCTGCTAGTTCTCTAGACCAACATCGGAATCTGATGCGCATGAGCTGTTGCATCGCCAACTAATGTTCCCTTCTGCGGTTGGATTGATGTAGTTGATCTGGTTCGCAGTCATCTGGTAGAGACTATCCATGTTATGTGCCTCCTTCTCTGCTCGGATAGGTTCAATGTATCTAGGACCCTGGTGAGGATCCAACGGTGCAATGACCCGGATCTGCGCATCCTCAAAGGTCATTTGTCTTCTCTTTAGGTCAATGACAGCCTTGCTACCGATTGCCCAATCGATACTTAATAATGCTGTATACGATCGACTGTCGGCAATGATTTCTATAACCTCAAAGTCCACAAAATTGCGAACTCCGTCAATGTCAACTGGCACCTGCGGTAGTCGACCCAATGGTGATACTCGCTGCTGATTAGCTAATCTCAGGTGGATAGGTGATCTGACTAACTGAGGGCTACCCATCTGTTCCCATGTCTGCTTAGTTAGGACATTCACCTCTAATCCTAGATCTAAGATGACCTCATCCATTTCAAACTCTCCAATCTGTGCTGTGAGCTTCATCTCTCTTCTAGTCCTTGTATGTCCTGTAATATTATGAACAGTGCGGTGTGCACTACCCGAGAGAGAAGGTTGCTGACACTGATCTATGATGCACTGTAGCTCGCCGATAGCTTTTTCATTTCTCACGAGTTTCAAGCAACTGTGCAGGAAGGATTGTACACTTCCTGTCGATTCATCCTCATCGCATCTTCCCAATGTGGTAGCCTGCGGTATCTGTTCTAGGATATCGCCACAAGGTGCTTGCTGTGGTATGCCCCTAGACGACAGTACCTGCGATCCTGATTGCGTAGGTTCATCAAAGGAATCATTGGCTTCATGAAATGTCTCTTTATTCTTCTGTAGGTTGAGTGCTGTTGCTTTACTAGGAGCTCTGTGCACCCACTCCTGCCCTATGTTGTTTTCGGTCTCCTGCGATGTCCTACTAGTAGAAAAACTGCTACGAGTCACAATATTGACTCTTGGTTCTGGCTCTACCTACTCAGCAGCAATAAGTTGGATAGTCTTAAAGCTCGTTTCCATAGGTTGCAAAAAATATCGAGTGTATATCTGAAACGATATGCTTTTGTAACCAGTCCTCTGTGCTTAGTTTAGGGCTCCGATTTTCTTTCTTGGCAAACTCCCTTAAGTTTGAATCCAGCCACTGGTGAAACTCTTCTCTAGTAGGAAGCCAACAGAACATTAGCGCTCAGTTGTTTAAAACTGGCAACGGAACCATTTGTTGGCTGTAGCGGGCAGACCCAGGTTTACTATAATCAACCAACAACACCCCTAGCTCACTGGCCCTTTCGGCGATAGATCGCAAAGCGGACTGAAGTCTCACTCGAAGTGATTCTAATGGGTTGGCCAAGGAATCAAGTGTCTTGGACTAGGTTTTGTGGCGATTCTACTTGCGACTCGCAGCTCTTCTAGCCGCGATATATATTTCTCTGCACGTCACGTGACCTTCTACTCGTGTCACGTGATCTCCTCGTCTCGCAACTCTTCTAGCCGCGAGATATTCCTTTATACCACCTTGCGGTCCTTCTCTATGTCACGCGCTTTCCCTGACTCGTGATATCTCCGGCCTTATCGCATCATCGTGCACCGTGCGACATGCAGCTCCTTCCCAATGCTAAGTCCTCAACCAGTAGTATCACGCACCGCAGCTCCTCTGCCGGTGCGGTATCACCTCTCTGTGATATCCTACCTCCGCGGTTTAGCACACTTATCATTGCTCGTGTCGACATGCAAGACTTAACATACAAGGCTATTTAATACTGCACTTGTGACGGTTTCACGCAAAGCATAAATGAACCATATACAACATGCCAAAGACTTCGACTTATGTTTATCCTTCTATATTGCTGTGAACTTATTAATACATTCATTCATTAAACTGTAAACAAAGTCCATGAAATGACTGAGAAATGCATAAGTAAACATAACAAATAATCCAATCACATAACACTTGATTTTAACGTGGTTCACCTCCAGGATGGAAGTTACGTCCACAGAACTATGTTTTCTTATAGATCAGGGGAAGGTAAAACACAGTTCTGCTGCACCGCATATGCAGCTCAAGATCTTCTCTCTTAGATCTCTTTTCTCTCTATATTTTTCTCCTACAATACACTCTTCCCTCTCTGTCGATCCCTGCGGATCGTTACATGCATACTCTATAAGCCAGCTACTGGTTACAGTAAGATTGCTACCGCTAATAACGGAACCAGAGCTAGGATTTTACAACAGTCTAATAGTCTGTAAAACACTACTAACAACCGAATGAACCAACTAAATGACCAACCCTTTTACAATACAAAATATATCCCTTTATAGGCAGCTCGAAGGTCTTTCCATTACAACACTGTGGGCCTGTCCCAACAGTAACCCAAAACCCTAACTAGTGACAGTTAGACATATCTGTACTTGAGGTAGCCACTTTCCATCACACCACAGCTCCCTGCAGTCTTCCATGCTTCCTGGCACTGATCATGGGTACTATGCACTGCTTCTCTTTTCTGTCCTTCACCTTCAATGCTTCAGCCTCGTTGCTCCTTCTCCTTTATGAGGGTCGCTGAGCCCTCCTGTCTTCCACCGTTGCCTTCAATGCAGTGGGTGAGCTCTCTCTTCTCGGTTGCTCAGGTACCGTTGCCTTTCTTGACTTTTCTATCTTAAAAGTCATGGTTTCCGGCTATGCTCTCCAGCTGGAAACGTGCTACGGCATCGTAGCTCTGTCTTATCTTCTTTCCGCCAAAACTTATCTCTCCGCTAAACTAGAAGCTTATTCTGTAGCTGCGGGACCTTGCTCCAATAGTTCCTTTCTATCTACATATTCCAACTTGACTATATGTTGAACAACTTGTTCGCTTACAAAATGATATTTTATGGGAATATGTTTGGTTTTTAAATGCATTACTAGGTTTTTTGAGATACTGATAGCATTTGTGTTGTCACAGAATATTGGTATAGGATGGTCATATTCTGATTAGATGTATTTAAAAATTTTCTTCATCCACAATACTTGCGTACAACATGTTGTTGCGGTAATGCATTATTCTTTGGCCGTGGATAGAGAAATTGAGAATTGCATCTTACCTAGCCATTAACATTTTCCTATGAAAAAGGTTGCTCCACTTGTGCTTTTTCTATCATCAATACTTCCTTCCCATTCTGCATCTATGTATGCTTCACATGTCAACTTGTCACCATGTGTATACCACAATCCATGATCCAAGGTTCCTTTTAGATATTTGAAAATCCATTTTACTTCCTGAACATGATTTTCCTTGGGAGGATCTTGAAATATTGCGAATAGACCTACAACTTGCATTATATCTAGTCTTGAGGCTGTCACATATAACAAACTTACAATCATTGGTCGATAGAGGTTTTGATCAACTGCGTTTACCTTGCCTTCTTTGCTTAATTTGCATCCAGTAATCATGGGAGTGTAGATCAATTTACATTCTTCCGTGTTGAGCCTCTTTAAAATTTCCTTCACATACTTAGTTTGAGATATGAATATACCACTATTTAGTTGGGAAATTTGTAGTCCTAAGAAAAAGGGTAATTATCTGAGCATAGACATTTTGAATTCTTTTTGCATGTCTACAGATTTTTTTTACTAAGGCTTCCATTGCGACTTCCAAAGATTATGTCATCTACATATACTTCAATTATCATCATGTTTTCATCCTCCACTTTTATATACACATTATTGTCTACATGACCCTTCTTGAATCCTTGTTGACGTAGATATCTATCCAATTATGAATACTAGGCTCTCAATGCTTGTTTTAGTCCATAAAATGGATTTTTTAACTTGCTCACATAATTCATATTTTTTTTGAGAGAGAAACCCTCCAACTATTCTATGTACACCTATTCTTCCATCTCTCCATTCAGAAAGGATGATTTGACATCCATTTGATACACTGTGATATCCTTGGAGCACACATAGTCTAGAAACATTATAATTTCTTCCATCCATGCTGCTGGAGAAAAAGGCTACTTGAAAATATATTCCTTCAACTAGTGCATATCCTTTTCAAACTAACCTCTCCTTATTTATGACGAATTGTCGTTCCTCATTCAATTTATTTCTGAAACTAGATTTGGTTCCTATTATATATTTGTCTTTTGGTATTAGAACAAGTTCCCAAGTTTGATTCTTCTTAATTTTATTCAATTCATCTTCCATGGCCTTGATCCATTGTTCATCAGTATTGGCCTTATTGAAGCAAGTTGGTTCTATTTATGATAGAAGAGAGATATGTACTTGTTTAGTGCCATAAATCAAGTATCTTCTTCTTGTTCCCATGCCATCATTTTTATCTCCTTTAATTAGATATTATGAATGGTTCTTTTGGACAAACCTAGAGGTTTTTTTTTGTATCATGTTGGCCTTATTGGATTTATTCCTATATTCCTCCTTGAAATAGGTTGTTTTATCATTATGTAGTTCTTTCATAATTTTTTGCGACTTCTAAAGGCTGCTCGAATATAGATTGATCATCATCATCATCTGTTTTTCTGTATATGAAATATTCATACACTCTTACCTATGGGATTTCTACCATTTTGTTTAATCTTAAATTGTAGCATTTGTTTGCTTTGCTTCTAGTCACATATCCACAAAATATAGCTTCATACGATCTTGAGTCGAATTTTCCAAGATTTTCATCCTTCTTTTTTATATAGCACTTACTTCCAAATATCCAAAAATGTTTGACAGTAGTTGGTCTTCCTTTCCAGATTTCATATGGAGTCTTGTTTCTTCTTGTTCTAATCTATGCCATGTTTAGTATGTGAACAACAGTGTGAGTATCATGTGTCCTTAAAACATCAGATACCTTTGAGTCATTGAGAATGGTTTTGGACATTTCCTGAACTATTTTGTTATTTCTTTCAGCAAATCCATTATGTTTTGGAGTTTGTGTTGCTGAAAACTATGCTTTGATTCCATGTCTTTCACAAAAAATACTCAAATTCATTTAAGGAGTATTCTCCTCCATTGTCTGATCTTAGACATTTAATATTTAGATAAGTTTCATTCTCAACAACTTCTTTAAGAATTTTAAATCATTCAAATGTTTTCTATTTATTATTGAGGAAGAAGACCCATGCCATTCAAGTAAATTCATCTATGGACATCAAGAAATATAATTCACCTTTAAGTCCTTTGGTTCTTATGGGTCCACACAAATTTGTATGAACTAACTCTAGAGGTTTCGTCGAAGTGTGTTCATTTGTTTTTAAAGTTTTCCCTTGTTTTTTTCCATGCTAACAATGTTTACAAATAGATTGTAATGATTGTGATCCTTGGGATATATATCAGATATTTTTCTTTACTAATCTTAACCAGGTTGTTAAATTTTATATGACCCATTTGTCTATGCCAAATCCAACTTTCATCTGTTAGATTCATATATCACTTCTTTTCCTTTTCATATAATATGTAAACATTGTTTGATGTTTTGGATGTCGTTTCTACTAAACTACCTATATTTTTGTATTTTATTTTGCACATTTCTTAGTAAAAAATAAGTGTGTTTCCTTAATGACACATTTGACTCACAGTGAGTAGGTTATGCTTCATATTTTTAAACTAACATGACATTTTATGCATTGGTGTTTCGGTTTTCGAGACTAACCATGCCCTTTCCAAGTGTTTTGGTTGATTCATTATCTCTAAAGTATACATTTACTCCTATAAAAATTTCCTTTATTCCCTATCATGTGCTTGGAGCATCCACTATTAATGTACCATTGACCCATTTTGTTTTGTGCACGTAGTACCAAGTTAAACCGTTTGTGACTCAGTTGATTAGATTCCTTCTGTCTTATTATTGAGGGGCTTCTTTGATCATGACTATTTTCAATTGATTTTGAAAATAAAGATTCATTTCCATAATCTTCAGTTTTATGCCCATAATTGCCACATTTTTGACACTCAGGATCTGTATTAAAGGGATGAAGGAATTTGAATTGTCTCTTGGGATTTTTATCTAGATCTGACCATTATTCTTCTAATAGTGGAGTTTACCTTTTTTGAAATTTGTCCTTCATATGAGATTTATAGTTTATGGATCTGTGACCAAATTTGTTACAACAAAAACAGTTTCCTATAAAAAGATTTTGGTACCTTGTAATACGAGAGATTCCTAGTTGTATAGAGTCAGTTTCCTGAGGTAAATAATTTTTCTTTTTGTAGTTCTAGCTTATTTGTGGAATAGACACTCTAACTACATATTCATAGCTCCTTATCCTTGTACAAAAGGGGTCTCTTTTGGTAATTTCCTTCGATCTTGTTCTTGAATGCTTATACTATTGCCATACTTCTATTAGAGATTGGACTGAAGGTTTGATTGATGTAGTTATCCTTTAAGTAATATGACTTTAGTCTCCATATTTTCACATATTTCATCCTTTTTTTTAGCTATTCCATCATATCCATTTTTAACCTTCTCATTTCCTCAACCTGTTCTTTATGATTTGACAGTTGTTCCCTCATAACCTTATTTTTCTTTATGGATTTGTCTAGCTCTTCCAATGAACCGATTGGTTCTCCTTCATAGTATACTTCAACCATTTCTTATTATCTTTATAAGCACTCTCTACGTCCATAAGAATAATTTCTTGTTTTTCCATATTAGATCTGTCTTCCATATATTAATCTATCATCGAAGACACCTGCTCTGATACCAATTGTTGGATTTATCTTATTACTGAGTGTTAATATTTTAAAATTTATTATGCCAAAACAAAAGGATCACTAAAAGAATAACAAGAACAACAAAAAAGAACACAAATATTTATCATGGGAAACCCTCGTGGGGAAGAAAAGTCAACCAAAATTCCTTGATATAGACTTCAACCAAGTATTGTGTAAGACCCAAGAAATAAGACTAGACAATTTCCTCCTCCTCGGATGTATTATTTCTCCTCTCTACAGCAGACTTGCTTGAGTGTTCACCATGTACAAATGAGGGAGGTGTCTCTCCTATTTATACTAATCATCTAAGAGGCCTAATAAATAAAAATGGTCGACTTCTCCTTGCTACCAGGGCCGACTTGCCTTGGGTGACTCAAAAATACATTTTAATAATAATTTTGAGTGTACTGCTGAACCAACTTACAATGAAGGTTTTACCTCAATAATTTACATGAACAAATACAACAATAACATCCCTAATCGGAGGAACAACATCTACAGAAGGGGTAATAATAGTAATAATACATAATAAAATATATTCCACAGTTACATTTCTTTTTAACATTCCCTCTTAACAAGGAAGGTATTCTACAATAATAATGCATTTGTACAATCGACTGGTGAGTCTATATGTCATAGGAAGTTTTGAATAACTATATCATCATCATCATCACGTATACCATCATCTCGAGTATCATCATATTTTTCATCATCCTCTCAAGCATAATGTACGACATCATCATCTCTAGCATCAACTTGAGAATCATCATCTCTGGAATCATATTGAGCATCATCATCTATGGAATCATCTAGAGCATTATCATCATATTGAGCATCACCTGCAATATCATCAATATACAAATACTGAGTTGAATCACCCACAACATAAACAATCTTGGAACATCATCATCTACAAATGGATTCAGGATCTTGTCTGTAAATGAATGCATGACTACTCTCATCAAGAGAGTACTATCTTCCTCATGACCTTCCTCAATTTATAAGTGTTGGTACCACTCTCAACAAGAGATTATTCTTGTTTGTAGGACCATCCTCAACTAGGATGCTATTGTCAGAAAATGAATGCATGATTTTGTCTACAAATTAATGTTGGACGAATCTTCACATGAGATTACTATCATCTGCACGACCATCCTCAACTAGGATATTGTCATTCATAAATGAATGCAAGATATCATCCGTAAATGAATGCAGGATCTTGTACACAAATGAATGCAAGATCACTCTCGATATGAGAGTAATATCATTTGCACGACCATCCTCAGATAGGATATTGTCATCTGCAAATGAATGCATGACCACTATCAAGATATGATTACTATCTTCCACAAGACTATCCTCAACTAGGATACTATTGTTTGCAAATGAATGCATGATCTCATCCACAAATGAATGTAGGATCACTCTCCACATGAGAGTACTATCATCATTAGGACCATCCTCAACATGTGAATGTTATGATACACTCATCCACAAATGAATGCAATACCACTCTCCATATGAGAGTACTATCGTCCATAGGAACATCCTTATCCCGTGAGTTCTAGGACCACTCTCAACAAGAGAGTTTTCTTGTTAGCAGGACCATCCTCAACATGTGAATTCCAAGATATACTTGTATACAAATGAATGCAGGATCACTCTCCATATGAGAGTACTATCATTTGTAGGACCATACTCAGGTTGTGAGTTGCAGGACCACTCTGAACAAGAGAGTGTTCTTGTCTCTAGGACTATCCTCATTATGTGAATGCTAAGATACACTTGTCCACAGATGAATGGTGAAAATCATCAATATTTGTAGGCATACTGATAAACTTGATTGGCCTTCTCTACACTGGCATATCACTTCCATATCATCATCAATAACAATCTAATCATCACTCCCTCTTTCCAAGTATATCCTTTCAGACTACACCAACCTTGTCTCAAAAGAACTCAAACTTTACTCAAGACAAAGGCTTAGTCATCACATCAACAACTTGTTCCTTTGTAGGAAAATATTGGAGCTTCAAAACTGTTTTCTGCACCATATAGCATATGTAGTGATACTTTATATTTATGTGCTTTTTCTTATCAAGAAACACCAAGTTCTCTGTTAGCTTGATGAAACTTTGATTGTCACAATAAATATCAGTTGCATCCATCTTGACTTCAAACAATCCCACCAATAACTTGGAATTGATACTTCCTTGCTATAGGATGAACATGCTACAATGTACTCAACCTCAATTGTCTTCATAATTTCTATCCCAATATGAATTAGCATAGACATACAATCTAAACTCATTTTCAGCTGCATATCTGAGGCCACAACCCAATGTACCCTTTAGGTACCTCATCACATGTTTTACTGTGCAAAACATGTTAGGGCTCCACCATATAATGACTCAATGTGTTCACAAAAAAACATATATAAGGCCTTGTATTTTTTAGATACATTAGTGAACCGATAATTTGTCTATATAAGGTGATATCTACTCTTTCTGAAGAGTCATCATTCAGTATCTTTAGGTTTTTCACCATCAAAGTGTTCATTGCCTTGCCATTCAACATCCCAAATATATTTAGGATATAAAGTGTATATTTTCCTTGATTTAGGGAAATATCATATGGGAACTGCCATACTTCAAGATCTAGGAATTAATGAATCGTTCCAAGGTCTTTCATCTCAAATTATGCCACAAGATTTTTCTTACATTTCACTGATGAGTTTCTCCTCTCCTATAAAAAATAGATCATCTACATACAATAGTAAGATCATGATCCCATCATATAAAACCTTATAATAAAGGTTGGAATCATCTTTACTTTTGGTAAATCCCAAGCTCATGAGGAATCCGTAAATTCTTCCATACCCTGATCTGGGTGGTTGCTTCAACCCATATAAATATTTCTTCAATCTGCATACATGTATCTTTTTTTCATGTGTCTCCAAACTTGGTGGTTATTCACTATATACTTATTCTTCTATGACACCATTTAGGAAGGATGTTTTTACGTCCATTTGATGTAGGTTCAATTTCATCTTATCTTCCAAGGAAGGATAGTTCTGATTTGAGTATATATTGCTACTGGTACAAAGGTTTATTCATAATCAATTCCTTCCTTTTGTGAAAATCCTCATGTGATAAATCTTGCTTTGAACTTTTCAATACTGCCATCTTCTATATGCTTTGTCTTGCAAATTGATTTTGAAGAAACTATTGAATTATCCTTCAATCTTGGCACTGCATCCCAAACATCGTTCTTTATTATGGATTGGTATTCTTTGATCATGGTGTCCATCCATTCCTTCTTCCTTTAGGATTCTTCAAAACATGTGGGTTCTTAATCAACAAGGTTGCACATTAATTCCATGTAGTTGAAGTAGACTCTTGATATCTTGCTTCCTTCTGCTGCACCATGTCTTTCTTCTTTTCAGATTATATCATGATCCCAATATGGTATTATTTTTTTTGAAATCATCTCATGGGGTGTCTCCATCGGTCCTTGGAGTTATTCCATGTCATGATCTTTTGGTATAAGTTCTTCTTTGATATCTCTAACTGGTGGTCCAGTAGCTTGTGTAGTTCTAGGAGCTTCCTTCTCTTCTTCATAATATTCATATGCATTGTTATTTTTGGATTTGGTGAAAGGTTCATCTTCATCAAATATGACATCTCTACTGATATTGATCTGACAGAAACTTGGAATGTAAATTATATAGTATGTTGACTTGTTACTATATACAAAAAATATTCCCTTCTTTCCTAAGGGTCCAATTTTGATCTTTTCTCCTTGGAAATATGTAGGTACACATAACAACCAAATATGTTGAGGTGACTGACTTTGATATTTTTACCGATGGATATCTCTTCTATATTTTTTCTCCGAAGAGAACTGTGGGATATTCTGTTCTATACATAGACTGCGATCTTTTATTCTTCGGCCCATAGGTGCATAGATAGATGTTGATCATGAATCATTGCTTTGACTTCTTCCATGATAGATCTATTCTTTCTTTCTGCCACTCCATTATGTTGAGGATTATAGGGTGGGGGTAAGTTCCCTCTTAATACCATCTTCCTTATAGAATTCCTTAAATTCATTTGAAGTGAATTATCCTCCATTATTTGATATCAAGGTCTTAATATTATTTTCGCATAGATTCTCAAAAATACACTTGAATTCCTTGAACTTTTCAAATACTTCATCTTTTCCTTTCAAAAAATATATCCAAGTCTTACGAGAGTAGTCATCAATAAAAGAGACATAATAAAAATACCCTCTCAAGTAGATGACATTGGTTCGCACACATTTGAGTGGAAAATATCCAAGATCCATTTTGATTTGTTGTTACTGCTTGGGAATGGGTTCTTGGTGTTCTTTCCTTAAGAACATGCTTTGCATACTCCTTCACGATTGATCTGGATATTTGGTAGACCTGTCACTACCTTGCTCACAATTGGCAGTGCTTTGTAGTGTTAAGTTTTATCAATTTGCTTAGATGATATCTTAAAACAAATTATCACTAGAAGATCACTGAAAGAAAAACATGCACGAAAAACATAAGAACAGAAGAACACAGAGATTTTCCTTGGGGAAACCACAAGGGAGAAAACCCCACGAAACTTCCTTAGTATAGATCTCGACTAGATCACTGTAAAACCCAGACAACTACTTCTAGCTTATTTCTGGTGCACAAGTTCTTCTCTCTCTTGCAAAACAACTTGAGTGAGTGAGTACAAATGAATGGGAGCACCTCCCTATTTATATTCTTTAGTTGGATTGACCTCTAACTTAGTGGGGCCGACTTCTCTAACTGACTGGTCTGACTTGTCCAACTGGACATAACAAATAACATTTATTATATTGACCCTTGGGTACTATTGAACCGACTTACATCTCAAGGTTTAGATTGTATCTTTGAATGACTCTAACAAGGACAAACTCATATTCGAGAAGGAGGAATACAATACATCCAGAATATCTTCTGAAGTTACAATACTTTAACACTCCCTCTTAACTAGGAAGGTATTCAACTGTAGTAGCAACTACTACTATTACAACTGTACAACTAACTGGTGAGACTCTATATGTCATAGGAAGTTTTGATACATCAGCATACATCTTCATCATCGATATTAGTTGGATCATCTTCTACAATATCAGTATGTGAATATTGAATCATTTTTTCACTCGTCTTCTATCATCTCCTGGATCTTCTTTTGCAACCTCAACATATGAATACTGAATCATCTTCTGGATCATCTTCTATTGAATAATTAACTGTTGCTCCATCTTTTGGATAATCTTCTATAGTATAAGTATGTGAATACTAGAACATCTTTTGAATCATCTACTTGCCAACATCAGTGTATACACACTGAACCATCATTTGAAACATCATCATCTGCATTCTTAGTATGTAGATACTGAAACATCATCATTTGCATCTTTAGTATGTGAATACTGAAACATCATCATCTACATCATCAGTATGTAGATACTAAAACATCATCATTTGAAACATCAACATCTGAAACATCAACATATGCATTGTCAGTATGTAAATACTGAAACACCATAATATGCATCTTCAATATGTGAATACTAAAACATCATCATCTGCATCATCAGTATGTAAATACTGAAACAACAACATCATTAGCATGTTAGTGCTAAAAAAAAATCATCTGTAGTGCTAGATCATCATCTGCATTACCAACATAGAGATGCTGGGACATCGCATCATCAACATCAAACATCATCATCAATATAGAGATACTGGAACAAACTCACTAGTATAAGAATATTGAATCTGCTACATCCGGATAGGGATAATATCAATCATATCATTAATCAACAATTATCAGTATGAGAATACTGATCTTGTTACATCAGTATAGGAATACTGAAACTATCATAACGATCAATGTTCAATCACTAGTGTAACGACACTGAAACTATCTCAACCATCATCTCAGCATATATCAGTATAACAATACCAAAACTATCATCTTGACAATCATTAGTAAAACATCTCAGCAATCATCAGTATAACAATACTAAAACTATCATCTCAACAATCATCAACACAACAATGTTGAACCAAACATCTCAACAATCATTAGTATAACAATACTAAACCAAACATCTCAGCAGTCACCAATATAACAATATTGAACCAATCATCTCAACAATCATCAGCACAACAATGCTGAACCAAACATTTCAGCAGTCATCAGTATAACAATACTGAACCAAACATCTCAGTAGTCATCAACATAACAATACTGAACTAAACATCTCAATAGTCGTCAGTATAACAATATATAAATCTCAACTTAAATTTAAATCTATGTACAACTCTTACATCCAAATTAAAATTTTTACTAGATCATTGTAATAGAAATACATGTTTACATATTTTCTAGATGACATTTTTTTGATATATAAATTTTTTTCATCTAATATTATTCAACTAATTATGGTTAACATAAGAAATTTTAATTTTTTTGTAAGGTAGTATCTATTGGGCATTTGAACTTGTGAGATCATCCATTTACAACCTTTCATCTCTATTATTTATGATTAATTACTCTTACCACGACCTAATAAATTTATTTTTCTTTAATTTTTTATTTAATTATAATTTAAATCTATTGTTGTTTTAAATAACTAATTTTATATTCCATAAAATATGCACATAAACATTAAAAAACAAAGATGTTTATATGTTTATAGTTTCAAAAACATTTTTTTTCCAAAGAAAACTACCCATAATTTGATATTCATATTATAATCAAAATTGCATAGTCTATAAATTCTTCAATTTGGTTCATAATAGGTTGATTTTTAGGGTAAGATTTTTATAAAATTTGGCTGGAATTTTAAAAATCTAGATTATAGCTATGAAGTTTTGGAATTTTGGGTATCCTTAGAGTTTGAGTTTGAGGGTGTTAAATCCATTTTGATCATTAAAATTAGAATTAAAACATAATTACATTCTAATTTTGCAAAATAAAAAAACATAAAATTCCAATAACAAATAACCATTCAATCCAAATCTTTGATGTTTTAAGCCTCTCTTAATCAAAATTAGATTTATATTGTTCTTTTACATAAAAGATATCCGTTATCCATCCTTCAAAACTCTAACATCATAATCACTAGGACTGACTTAAAAACTCTGACATCATAAGCACTGAGACTAACTCAGTCTTAAAAACTCATAAGCACTGAGACTAACTAGATGGTAGTAGTAGAACCATCTACAGCTACCAACTGATTTAAATGTTCAATTCTATCGATCAAAAGCATAAGATTAAGATTGCTGCATTTTCTCTCAACCCAAAACTTCACTCAACCTTTCAATAAGGTCGGAATGCAAGCTTTAAGCGTAAATGCATAACGTCATTAATGAAGAATGACTGACCCAGACCCTGTGTGTGCACATGCATAACGCCATTAAAAGCACGCAGAGGATTTCGCCACGCATAACCTGCAGCGAAACCTTGAAAGTCACAAGAGGGTATCCTTCGTACAGACAAATCGGCCTCTATGATATCTCTGTCGAGTCTCTGTTCGTCGTCATGATCCATAACGCCAATGATTAGTTCAAATCCAACATTCGCATCAAAAGAAATGAACCGAATTTGAAAATTTAAACCATCGAATCGGAAATGTTGACTACACAGTGACCGGGTCTGAGATTTCCTGATATTCCAATACACCGTGCACTCCCGTATTGGGGCATCAAACTCCAATACAGTTACTGGGAATTGCTTGTAATCCCTTTCATTACATCTTTTGTTCGGTGCCTGCGCTTTCAAAAGAAGTGCCTCTGATACTACTTTTAAGGCACATATAGTGTCCAAGTCAGTGCAAGAAATAACATTATTGAGTTTGTGATGGCTCATATTTGGAAAACGTATTAACTGGCATAGTCTCTTGCTCAAAACTTCTCTCCTTTCTTCAACATTGCTATAATGTTTTCTGGCCCATTTTACTACAAAATCAAACAATGTATCTTCTGATTCAACTTGCAATTCATCACTTGACAACAGAGCCTCAATGACTGATAAAGGAAGATTTGTAAGATCTTCTGCAAACCTGAAAATCAGAATTACGAGGCAAACCTGAAGATCTTCATAAGTGTATACTGATCAAATTACCAAGCAATTGTTCTCCGTGCAAATCACTAATCCGTTCTAATCAAATGTACTAAATTTCCTACCAACTAGGCATTTTATAATCACTAATCCGTTGCAATCAAATGTACTAAATTTCCTACCAACTAGGCATTTTATAATCTTGTTGACTTTGAGGTTTCCTACCAAGTAAACAACAGGACACAGGATCATAGTGTGTCATGGAAAGAAAATCAATTTTATAAATTTATAATCTTGTTGACTTTGAGGTTTCCTACCAAGTAAACATCAGGACACAGGATCATAGTGTGTCATGGAAAGAAAATCAATGCAAGCCATGGATTGCATACCTAAAGAGTGCCAATTATATTGCAAGATCTAATATACCATACAAGAAGACCTAATTGCGACAGGTTATCAACTTACTTTTCCATATCACCGAATTGTTGCAAAATAAACTTCTTTGCTGTATCTACCAATGACTTGACTGAGTCATTGGTAAGCAAACACTCGGGAAGGTCCATATAAAGTAATGCAGTCTCCGTTGACATTGCCGAATTCTGCAAAGCACTGCGGCACCATTCAATGCATGATGTTACCTGAAACTTGTCTGCAACCATTAGCACGTTCAAAAGCTCCTTTGTGGAACATGCACGCGGAGGAACACCTCCGTACATATACTGCAATAAATCCATGAACGCTCTTTCCTCTGCAATGAAATACCACACCACAGTTATACAGATTTCAGAAATAAAACGAAGAGACGGCGTAATCACGATAGCTATTTACCTGAACAACTTATCTGAAGAGTGATATTCCGTTGATTGGATTCACGCATGCCATTTGAGAAAAGCTTCATCCACCATAGAAATAGGTTAGAGAAATGTAAAACTGTAAATGTATACATAATTAGCATTGTACTCTAAATGATCTCTTCTTACTTTGCGAAAAAATGCACTCTTTTCTGCCAATATTGCTGAGGTCACATAGAGACTATTCACTCTTACTGCAATATGGTTACTTGCACTCTTAGGATCTGCATTGCAAAGGATGGAACAAATGTGTTTACATAGAGCTGAATCAAAGTAGTACAGTAGAATTGAATTCATTACCATCAATTCAGTAGAATCAAAGAGTAGTTAAGGCTAATATCATATTTGAATTGAAAAAGGAAATATCATCTTCATTCCCACTTCTGCAATCCGTTATCAGATGTAACATGCCATCGTTCCACCCATCTCCTTCGGAATCTGGGAGGACTTGTATTTCCAGCTTCCGGTCTGAAAAATTACTATTGTTGAAGGCAAACGAGAAGTCTGGCCCATGGCTTTGTCCCTTGCTTTGGTCCATCCCTGCTCGTTCGAAATTTCGTTTTTCACCCAAACCCTAAATTCTGCCAGAGATGACACATTAGCCGCAAAAATCATATGAAAGATTGGTCATATAAAGCGGCAAACCGTCGGAGTACCCAAAAAAAATGGTAATCATGATTCAAAGGCACAGGGTAGAATTTACGAACGAACCTTAGCCGCTTTCGCTTTACCACAAGGAGCAGGCAGGCAGCCTGGAGAAAGAGGTAACAGAATACAATTTATGAAACGAAGGAACAAATTACAAATCAGAAACCAGAAATAAATAGTGTATAGGGATATCTTTTCTTTTTTTGGTTGATGGACATAAATAAAAAATATAAAAAAATAAAAAATAAAAAATATAAATTACATTTTGCCTAAAACCTAGGTCTATCAAGTACCTAGAGTGATTCAAATTGTAAAAAAATGTATAAATTGGACCTCTCTAAGAACTTGATAAATCCTGGTTTAAAATGGATTTATGGTAGTTTTTTATTTTACAAATAGATCTGATTTTTTTAATCTTAACATCACATAACTTTCCTTTCATTGGGTTAGGTTAGGTGACAACATCTTGGCCCATAGGTCTATGATAATTAAAGAACCTATTAAAACTATGATTACAAAACTTAACCTTATAATTTATTTGTATTAAGGGAGGTTTCTCTTTCTAGATTGCATTTACATGATACAAGTTTATTGTGCAGGTTTACTTTATAGTTTTATGGTCATTGTTTCAAATTCAAAATAAACAATTATATATTGTGTGTCTATTTACCACACTTTATGGCACTTAACTTATGGTTATGGGTGTTCCTTCATAAGTTAATTGGTTGTTAACTAGTTGTTCTAGTAAACTAACTTATGGAATATTTCTTTTCAGTTTTTTTGGTTTATTTTAATATATTAGTAGAATTTGGTAAAATTGATTATCTAAGCTCAACTTTATCTATTAAAAATATAAAACTTAAAAATTGGGAAAAATCAACCACTTTGCCCCAAGGGGTCAGAGTCCACTTTAAAAACACACCCTTTGGGGTTTTAGACCACTTCAAAAATAATCCATCTTTGAAATTTCAAAAAAGTGAGTGGATCAAGATAAAAATTTATCTAGATAAATAAATAATAGACTTGTCACTTGCCCCAAGTTAAGTTAAATGGTTGTGTTAGTTAAAAAGTGGACAAATTCAATCACTTTCCTCCAAGAGGTTTTATCCCACATTAAAAGGTTGCCACAAGTTAAGTTAAATGGTTACATGTTAGTTAAAAAGTGGACAAACTCAACCACTTGTTCCAAGAGATTTTATACCACGTTAAAAGGTTTTCCCTAAGCGTTTTATCTCACATACATTTAAAAGACTCTATCTTGAATTTTCCACATTAGAATGTTTGATGTCATCATTGTACATAGTGCTTACTCTATAAATTGTACCCACACCTACGTAGATATGTGGATTCTATAAATTTCAAGGTGCAATAACTCTCAAATTACACAATTTGAGTTGAGGCAGTAAACGCCAAGTCAAGAGGTCAACTTGGGATTGCTAAGAAGTCAACTTGGGATTGACTAGATCGAGTGTAATGGGACATGCACCATCTAGAGGAACATTGCACCATCTAGAGCAGCATAGTCTTCACAATCATGGGTCGCCATAAGAAGTCAAGGAAGTAATAATGTGAATTGAATCTAGTAGGTGATAAAACATACTACGCATAATGATCAATAGAAAAACAACAAAGCCCTCCCTAATGAGCCAACTATTCGATTTTGCAAAGGAAAAGTGTTGTGCATCAATGGATGCCCTAGTCTCTAGTGGCAATGAGGGGGATAAGGGAGGATCCTTGGAAATATTTGCAACTGAGGAAGAAACCATGGTGAAAGGTATTAATATCTCTTTTTATGCATGACACACATGGGAATACTAAAGCTAGGGAAATTCACATAACAACAAACTAAATTTTCTAGCATGGTTGGGTTGGTTAAGGGTATGGTATATGCCTACAAAGTGGGTTTGAATGTAGAAATATATATCAAGGCTATTTATACTGGTCAAATTGCTTTAAGGTATCCATATTTCTATGTAAATGGGGCTTTCATAAAGTATTTTGATCACAGGTTCTCTGTAAATAATTTTGTAAAAACATCTTGATGTATTTGTAACTTGGAAGATATTTTGATGTGTATTATCATTATATGTTGTTGTACCCCCATTGGGGATGTGTTTTCCCCCTTACAGGATGTCTTAATTGTGTCTAGACCTTGAGGTACAACCTCCATTGTAAGTCGGGGCAATAGTCCCCAATTTAACATCATGTAATGTGTATTTGGAGTCTCTCTAGGAGAAGTTGGCCCTATTAGGGAAGACATGTGGGCCCCAGTATTATGTTTGGTTAGTGACTTGAAAGGGTATAAATAGGGAGGCACTCTCCATTATTTATACACACCCTACATTCTCAAGTTTGCATGAGAGAGAGAGAGAGACAAAGGAGGAGAGATAGATAGCTCCTGAATACTTCTTATAACTACTTTTGATCATCTTACTATTATGAGGAAGTTTGTGGGGTTTTCTGCTTTATGGTTTCCCTCATGAAAATATTTGTGTCTCGTGTATATTTTATATCTTATGCATCTTGTTGTACTTGTTAGTCTTTCAGATAAAGATGCTAGATAATCTAATTATATATAAAGAAAAAATAATATGGTATCGCAACTGTTGGCACCCTATAATTTTCCTATGGTTGTGGTAGGAATTCACAGGGGCAACCATTTCAACCAACCTTTAGACTGTATCCTAGATGACATAGTCAGAGAGGGCTCTCTCTTGTCATGAAAGAATTCACATATACATATGGCTTTAAACAAGCATGCAAAAGGCTAGATTTCTGCTGGTAACAGAGTGGTGTGTAAATTAAAGATTGAAAGATGGAAAAATAATAAACCATTGGGTGATGGAGTCACAGTCTAAAACGTTTAAGGGAATTACAACATATAATGAAAATGGGTTTCTCTTATGTATTATGAGGAAAAGTAAGCGCAACATTCACTCAAATTAGATTTAAAGTGATAGTAGACATAAATAAGAAAAGATCCTAGTGAAAAATAGAGGCATCTATCAAGGATGAATATCTGAGAACACCTTTAGTAGAAAAATAACCAAGGAAAACAATTGAAACATAGCACCTATCAATGGATGAATTCTATCACAGTTGTTACAATCACATTACATATACAATTTTCGATGCAGGAGTGCTTAATCGAGAGTGAATTCCTCGCATACTAATCTAGAAATGTATTGGCAGAAAATAACACACATGAAAATGAAATAACAGAGAGCACAGACTAAACAAAAAAACCATGATGAATCTCATAACCAACAAGAAGTATTTTCATTACTACTCCCAAAAATGTTTGCATCGATACAATACTGGTGCTAAGGCCTCAAAAAATGAAAGTTAATCCAACCCCTATCCTCGTCTGAGGTATAATGCAAATTACCCCCGGGATACATCCCGAAACAGGGTATCAAATTTGGTTACAAAATTGGGATTAACTCGGAACAATCATGCTGAAACCTAGTAAAATACCTAAGGTGGCATATTCACCACAATTTACTACCAAAATAAGAAATATGGTATGATAGGCATGCTGGATAAAAATGACAATGCGATGTCTGGATGCAGCCTCACTTGCCTTCGATAGCGACGTTCAACACTAATGGTTTGATTCCTTTTGCGCACGTTCTGATGTACAGGTTTGAATTGGCACTGAAACCTTTCATGTTTCTGGCCCTTATGCCTTCTCTGCATTTCAGAAACATGTTCTTCCTTCATTCACCGTTGAAAGGAAGGTTTATGTTCCTTCTGTGTTTGGCATTCTGTCCAGTATCTCTGCCTCCTGGTAATGATGTTATTTGTGTAGAACCGAAGGAGACAACCCTATATTTAGACAGTATTGATTCCTTAATGGGATTGACACTCTTGTCGGCTTCTTCTACTAGGATCAAATCCTTCTTACAATACAGGACAACATAATACCTCTTGAGGCTCATCATCATCTTAGATGAAGTTGGCAATATGAGTCCAAGACAATGATGATGAAGTCCTCCACTCCTTTCTCCCCGCATCTGAACATTCGTTTAGACTGTCTGCCCCTAACAATGGATACTATGTACCATGGAAATGGTGTCCATGACCTTGTTCAGAGGTTTCAGTAGGATGTTTTTAGGACTGTGAGCTCTAGGCACTACTCTCACAACTGTATGATGATTTATCAGGGCAACATGGTCTTTACGAGCATCAAAAAAACTTTCTAGCACAGTGAACATATTTACCTTGATGGATGGGATTTCCAATGCATGGAGGCCCGGCATGGATCGGGTTTCTAGGTGTTGCCTATTGACCAACAAATCGCACAAGGTAGAGGCTCTCTCAAGAACAAAGACCACAAGAGGTTGCCTATCGAGATTCCTTGGATCCTTAGCAGAGTAATAACAGCCATCCCCTTTGTCACGAACATTCATTCTCTCTGTATATTAGAACAAGTCGGATAGTGGCATTATAATGAGCTGGGTGGTTGAGCTCAGCTATGAGCTTGTCAAATATTCACACACCAACTTCAGGTGGCATGATGGCAACATAGATGATCACATGGCTCCTGATCTGAATCGCTTATGCAAGGATACCGACTACACCACACTTTTTCAGTGTGACCTCCCTATATTATTGGTCAAAGTGACCTTCGGCCTCACCCTTAAGTAGCCTTGGGATTTCTTATGACATGTGGATTTGAAATTAGGCATCTCGTTGATTCCTCCTCGCGCTAACATGATACCCTTTGACTCTCAGTTCCCCCTGACTTGTTGTCCTACGACATGGAAAGGCCATATCTACCCTCTACTTTCAACTTGTCACAAAGCTCTTCCTTCTTGCACGTGTCTGGCCGCGAGGCCATGGTTCCAAGATGTGACTTGCGACGCCACTATTCCCTGCTATGTTCTCCATTTCACAATCCTTCCCCTCCTGATCTCCCCTGGTTCCTTCAGATAGTGGAACAAATTCTGGCCATAGATCTCCCCTAAGCTAGATCTCAACTATACAACCAAGTGGCCCCTACCCTACTTCGTGCTTCACCCTCTGGCTAACCTTGGAATATGTACCTATCGTGAAATAGATGAGGGTCGTCGATTGATTAGCTCGTTGAATCTCAACCGTCGAAGGTGTGAGACGCCACTTGATTTCACATCATTCCATTCTCTTAACCTCTGCATAGCTTCCCACTGCGAAAATAGCTGGGACTATTGATCAGAGCGACGTCGTTCAATACCACGGGGCCCTCCCTCGTTTTGCAGCCCCACCCTGGCTTATCCATCGGGAAATTTTGTGTGGAGAAAGCACATTTCTGCCGCAGATCTGGTCTGCTTAAATCGATTCCATTGGAAAAGAGAGTGACCTACGGATTTTGCGTTCCTTTGTCATTTTACTCCTGCACATACTTTCTATTGCGAAAACCTCAGCCTCCGAAGATCTGAGCTACCTATCCATCTCGCGGCTTATTTTTCTCATCATCTAAACCTCCTTTTCCTGCACTGAGCTGACGTATCTTGGGGAACCCAAATTCTACTCTCAGGTCAAGGATAATCCTCCTTAGTGATCTCGATATCATCAACACAGAGAGTTTTTTCCTATACACCCTTCTGTAAGGAAACTACTGCAGGCGCCTATCCAAAATTTAGCATAAGTGCTAACAACGACTCCAACTTGGGGATGCTATCCTCCCTGTGAGGTAGTAAATAACCTGCGTAGACCATGTTCCTGATCCATTTGGTCGACTTGTGCTTATTTCCTTAAGTACTTTCCAATGTGCTCTGAAAACGAAAACCGAATAGATAATAAAAACAAAACTAGATAGTCGCTCAAAGGAAATGCTCACCATGCCAAGCTTATTCATTCTTATTCGTTCCTACCTACCCTACCTACTGATCATTATTTCTCACTCAGGTAACTTCTGACTTTCAATGAATCCAATCAAGTAGATGATTCCATATGCACAATTTCTCCTCTTGCTTGATAAAAAATAGTGCAAAATGACCAAATGGCATAGTGTTGTGATAAGAGACTTGCTTTCCGCGTCGCAAATCCATATACAACCATTCATGATGTGTGGCTTCTCCACATATCTAGCCACTGGGTCATGACAACCCTTTGAAAATTCGGCTAAACACTTGTCATGGAAAAAATGCTCCATGTATTTAGCCACTGGATCATAAAACCCATGACTATCTTCCATTTCTCTTGGCATTCGCTGGCTCCATGTTCACTGCTCCAACTATAAATCCCCTTGCATTATGTCAAGATGTTCTTATAAATAATCATGCAAAGGGAGCTCCTGATTTCCTATACTTGAGACCTCAGTTGCTTTATCCCAAATGCTAGAATCCCAACCCTTCTCTTCCTTACGCACTTCACCAGGAATATCTTCTCTGAAATCAAGTGAAATGCGCTCCTCCTGATCTAAGTCTCCCGTACTGGAAGAGTAAGAAGAGATATCCCATTTGGGACCTTCATCCTCCTAGTAATCATCGTCATACTTATTATTCAGGGGAGGTATGAAAAATTCTTCAAAAACCTCACGGAAAGGGATTGCAGCAAGGGGGATACTTTCTTCAGCAAATAAATTGTCATATTCCTCTTTTGTGGTCCTTGGCTACTCATCCGTGTGCTCATAAATGGGAAGTTTAAAATGCATGGAATCTCTTACTTGATCACCCCTTTCCTCCTCCATCCTAAAAAATGCCAGGACATCATTCCTCATCTCCATCCTAAAAAATGCTAGGACATCATTCCTCATCTCCATTTTCTGTGCTTGATTAGAAACCTTTAATCTTTGTTTCAGAAAATCAAATGAGGCAAAGCATAATGGTAGGCAGTTACCTTCCTCATGTTGAAGGTATTCTTCACGGGAAGCAATATTGGGAGGCGACGGAGATTTTAGTTGTTTGTACTCGTCCCTTTCCACCATTAGAGGAGGCCCTGTATGTCCCTATAGATCTTCAAGTGCTGTTTGGGATTTCTCAACACACAAAGGAACTCGAGTCTTGGTTACTTATGGGAAAGGGGTTACGGTCCATCATGAATCTTTCCATCCACCTTTATATGGCCCATATCATCTCATTCATCTTGGCCTCTGGTGTTCTAGTGGAAGGAAGCTAGGTGAGATCTTCGTTCTTTCTTCTCTCTTCCTCTCCTCTCCCCTTTTCTCTAGTAGCGGTTAGGTTCATTTCCACCTCTATGGAATATTTCATCATATTAGACAGAGAGGCAGATTTCCTTTCACTTAGACATAGGGTGAATTCATTGTCGAAATATTCAACATACTGGAGTTGACCAGCACTAGGGGGAGGCTTGAACTAAGCAGGGATATCATCATATACTTTCATAAATCTATCAGAGAATTTGAGGACAGATTCACTTTCCCCCCTCCTTATGGAATGGAATCAGGACAAGCACCTCTTGGGGTCTTTCCTTTCTGCCCATTGGTTCTTGAACACATCCTCAAAATCTTGATAGACTAGGATGACATTCTCTGGAATATTGGTGAACCATATTCTTGCTTCTCCTACCAGGATTTAAGCAAACAATATGACCTTAACGTCATCATGGTCAACCTTCTCTAGGTCAATCCAGTCTGAAAACCATCCCAAATGCTCTTCAACAAGATACCCCTTTTTACTAGTAAAATTTTTAAGCCTTTGGGCATACCCCTGGGGAAGGTCGTCGAGGACTGCAGGGATTAGTATGGGGGTAAATCGTCTGGTCTTTGTTGGGGCTCTAGTAGGGATTTCAAGAGGGACTATAGAACTGGATGATGTAGGATATTGAATATATGGAATGGGGGAGGGTAAGGTCGTAGTGGCAAATGGTCCTTTGACTATAGAGTTTAATGTGGCCCATTTAGGGGAACACAAAGGGCGTTCTAGATCAGATGGAGACTGGGGGCCCCTGTTTGAGGAATAAAAAGAGGGCACAGGGTTGGAAACAACATCATGAGTCTCATAGGGATGATTATTTTCCTCATGGGGATAAGATGAATGGTTTTGGTCCAAGTCATATGTACAGGGTGAAGGGGATTTCTCGGTCCTTAAAGAAGGATATACATGAGTGGACCTAGGGTCTTGTCTTGAATGTGACAGATATTGGAAAACTGTTTTGGCCAGCCCAGGAAAAGATAGGAAAAGATGCACTAGGAAGGACAAGATGTCTTAGAGAAAAACAACTGAGTACCTCATTCTTCACCATGCCCTTCTAGGATTTTATATATTGGGCTCATTTTCCCCAGTGGAGTCACCATGGAACCTCTAAAGTTCTTTATAGCTTTTGGGTGGTCAGTGTTTCCAGTGGATTCTCCTTCAAAGGATTTGAATGGAGTCGCTAGAGCATATACAACCAGTATGTGTCTAGGACCGACTGCTCAATCAGGTTGTAGAACCAAGCAATGCCATTTTTCCCAGGGGCCATTTCCTCTTTCTCTCCTTGGGAACGGTGCCAAGATGTTAGCACCCTGTAATTCTCCTATGGTTGTGGTAGGAAGTCACAAGGGTAACCATTTCAACCAAACTTTAGACTATATCCTAGTCAATACAGTCATATAGGGCTCTCTCTTGTCATAGAAGCATTCACATATACATATGGCTTTAAATAAGCATGCATAAGGCTAGATTTCTGCTGGTAACAAAGTGGTGTGTAAATTAAAGATTGAAAGATATACAAATAATAAAACATTGGGCGATGGAGTCATAGCTGAAATGTTTAAGGACATTAGATTATATAATGAAAATGGGTATCTTTTGTATTATGAGGCAAATTAAGCGCAACATTAAGTCAAATTAGATTTAAAGTGATGGTAGACAGAAATAAGAAAAGAGCCCAGTGAAAAAAAGAGGCATCTATCAAGGATGAATCTCTGAGAACACCTTTAGTAGAAAAATAACCAAGGGAAACAACATAAACATAGCACCTATCAATGGATGAATTCTATCACAGTTGTTACAATCACATTACAAATATGATTTCTAATGCAGGAGAACTTAACTGAGAGGGAATTCCTCACATACTAATCTAGAAATGTATTGGCAGAAAATAACATACATGAAAATGGCATAACAGAGAACACAGACTAAACACAGACACCATGATGAATCTCATAACTGCCGAGAAGTATTTTCATTACTACTCCCACAAATTTTTTCATAGCTACCATACCGATGCTAAGGCCTCAAAAAATGAAAGTCAATCCAATCCCTATCCTGCTCCGAAGAGGCTATATATATAATGTAAATTACGCTTGGGATATGTCTCGAAACAGGGTATCAAATTTGGTTACAAAATTGGGATTAATTTGAAACAATCATGTTGAATCCTAAAAAACTACCTAAGGTGGCATATTCACCACAATTTAGTACCAAAATAGGAAATATGGTATGATGGGCATGCTGGATTAAAATGACACTGCAGCGTCTGGATGCAGGATCACTTGCCTTCGACAGCAATGCTCAACACTAATGGTTTAATTCCTATTGCACACATTCTGATGTACATGTTTGAATTGGTCCTGAAACCTTTCATGTTTATGGCCCTTATGGTTTCTCTGTATTCCATAAACATGTTCTGCATGTATTCACCGATGGAAAGAAGGTTTATGTTCCTTTTGTGTTTGGCCTTTTATTTGGTATCTTTGCCTCCTGGTAATGATGTTATTTGCATAGACCCAAAGGAGACATCCCTATATTTAGATAGTACTGATTCCTTAATGGGATTTCCATTGTAGTTAGCTTCTTCTACTGGGATTGGATCCTTCCTACAAGACAGGCCAGCGTAATACCTCCTGAGGCTCACCATCATCCTAGATGAACTTGACAATACGAGTCCAAGAAAATGATGATGAAGTCCTCTGCTCCTTTCTCCCTACGTCTAAACATTCATTTGGAATGCCCACCACTAACAATGAATACTCTGTACCATGGTAATGGAGTCCATGGCCTTGTCTAGAGGTTTTAGCCAGATGTTTTTAGGATCGGGAGCTCCAAGCACCGCTCCCGCAGCGCTATGGAAATTTATCAGGACAACATGGTCTTTACCAGCATTAAAAAACCTTTCTAGCGTAGTGAACATCTTTACCTTGATGGATGGGGTTCCCAACGCATGGAGGCCTAGCATGGGCCACGTTTCTAGGCATCTCCTATCGACCAACAAAACACACTGGGTAAAGGCTCTCTCAAGAACAAATACCACAACAGGTTGCATGTCGAGATTCCTTGGATCGTCAAGAGAATAATATCAGCCATCCCACTCGTCACCAGCATTCATTCTCTCTATATCTTAGAATGGGTTGGATGGTGTCATTATAATAAGCTAGTAGGTTGAGATCAGCTGTGAACCTATCAAATATTCACACTCCATCTTCAAGTGGCATGATGACAACATGGATGATCATGTTTCTCCTGATCTGACTCGCTCATGTGAGGATGCCAACTACACCTCCCTTTTTTAGTGTGACCTTCATGTATTATTGGCCGAAGTGAAATTTGGCCTCAACCTTAAGTAGCCTTGGAATTTATTATGACATGTGGATTTGACATTAGGAATCTCGTTGATTCCTCCTCGCACTAACATGATACCCTTCTACTCTCAATGCCCCCTTCCTTGTTGTCATACGGCATGGAAAGGTCATCTATACCCTCTACTGTCAACTTGTCTGGGCGCTCATCCTTATTGCATGTGTCTGACCATGAGGGCATTGTTCCAAGATGTGACCTGTGCCACTGCTATCCCATGCCCTGTTCTCCATTTCACAACCCTTCCCCTCTTTATCTCCCCTGGTTCCTTCAGAAAATGAAACAAATTCTGGCCGTAGATCTCCCCTAATATAGATCTCAAATATCCAACTAGGTGGAACCTACCTCGCTTCACACTCCTCCCTTTGACTAACCTTGTTATATGTCCCTATCGCAAAATAGATCAGGGCCGTTGGTTTATTAGCCCTCTGAATCTCGGCTGTCGAAGGTGTGAGACGCCATGCAATTTTGCATCATCCCATTCTCTTAACCATCGCACAGCTTCCCACAACAAAAATATCTAGGACCATTGATCGGATCAACATCGTTTGATACTGCGAGTCCCTCCCTCATTTCGCATCCCCACCCCCCATTGAGAGAGTTCGAGTGGAAAAATAGCATCTCCGCCGTAGATCTGGTCCACTTAAATCGAGGTCATTGGAAAACAAAGTGACCTACGGATTTTGTGTGCCTTTGTGGTTTTACTCCCGCGCATACTTTTTGCTGCAAAAACCTCAACCTCCGAAGATCTGATCTACTTGTCCATCCGACGACCTCTTTTTCTCATCATCTAACCTTGCTCTACCCATGCTGAGCTAAGAATAATTATACTCTTGGGCCAAGGATAATCCTCCTTAGCGATCTCAAAATTGTCAACATAGAGAGTTTTTTCCTATAACCCCTTCTGTAAGGAAAATACTGCAGGGTCCTATCGAAAATTTAGCACAAGTGCTAACAACATCCTCTTTGAAAGAAGGCACTGTGCAACTATGAAAACTAGGGCTTCCTATTTTAAGGTGTTCTCTCCACATATCATCAAGAAAACAGGGCTAGGATAACTCACCTCAATAGGGTACATATTTTGGTGGAATTAGTTTCATAATTGGAGAAGTTTCATTTTTGACCCTGTCATTGGTGTCAGGAGGAACTAGGGCATCAAGTTTCAAAGGCTTCCCACCTCAGTTTTTAGAAAGTGACCAAGCTGAGCAAATCACCTCAAGGTGGCACACCTTTCTGTCCAAACAGAATTCCCAAAATCTAAGTTTGGAAAATTAGATTTTCTCTAACAAACCCTAGGTCAATGAGTTCCGAAACCAGGTCAGACACCTCAAATCGGTAAGATCTAAATATTTTCTATTTCCATTTGGGGTTCTCATTTGAAAATATGACTCACCATACTCAGCTTGAGGGTAAGCTTGGAAGGGTTGATAAATTCTGAGCATGGAAGTACAAAATATCCATGATCCTTGAAGAAAATGTCTTCGATAAGTTTATCACTAAATAAATTTGAGAACCAAAGGGAGATGAGGCTAAGGCTGCTCATAACAGAAGCTTGAGTAAGGCTAAGAGAATCATTATAGATTCTATTAAGGATCACTTGATCCCCCATGTGTTTGCATTCAAGAAAACGAAGGAAGTGTATGATGCTTTGACAAAGATGTTAGAAGGAAAGAACATTAACCAGAAGATGACTTTGAGGAACCGATTGAAGAATGTGAAGATACAGAACTCTGAGACTATATAGTCTTACTTCACAAGGGTTTCCTAAATCAAAGAAAAACTTGAAGCGGTTGAATATAATGTCGAAGAAGGAGAAATTGTAATGACTACCTTGAATGGACTCCCTAGATCATGTGACTCATTCATTCAAGGAATTTTTGCAAGAAGGAGGCTAATCTCTTTCCAGACTTCAATAAGAATGTGCAAAAGAAGAATCTTGAATCGTGACAAGAGAAGAGAGCAACTGAATATCAAAATCTCACAATTCACATGAGGAATAAATTCAAGAAGAAGGAGAAGAAGGAGAAGAAGGAGAGCTTTCATCACAACAAGAAGCAGGACAAGAAACCAGAGAAGACCAAGAGAGACACTTCCAATGTTAGATGCTACACTTGTGATGAAAAGGGACATTTTGCAAGAGATTGTCCCATCAGGAAAAGGAGACACCATGCTCATATTGCCGAATATGATGAACCAACAAACAAAATATTCAGACGAGAGAAGGATGATTCAGATGAAGAGTATGTGCTAATATCACCACTTACTGGCACTATATCACACAGAAGCAATATTTGGCTTGTGTATAGTGGAGCTTCTAAAAACATGATGGGATACAAGGGATCATTTGTAAATATGTTTGAACATGAGCCACCTCACAAATTGAAACTTGGGGATGATTACCAACACCCCATAAAAGTGAGTAGAGAAGCTTCATACAAGCTTTACTCTAGGAAATATTTAAAGATGCAGGATGTGCTATATGTTCCAGGATTGAAGAAGAATATTCTCTCCATCTCTGCACTAGATGCAAAGGGAATTATGGTTTCTTTTGTTGATGGGAAAGTTATGATGTGGCCCAGAGGAAAGACATTAGAATATGAAACAGTGATTGGAGAAGAAGAAAGAGGATTGTACAAGCTAAAGGGACAGCCTGAACAAGCATTGGTTCATGATTCGGTTGAACCAAGTGAACTATGGCATAGAAGGCTTGTACATGTGCACTATAGAGCACTACCGATGGAAAACAAAGCAGTCTCAGGATTTCCAGAGATCTAGGAAAATCATGAAGGAATTTGCAAAGGATGTGCATAAGGAAAGAATGGAAAGAAGACATTTCCTAGCAGTGAGAGCAAGACTAAAGGAATACTGGAGATAGTACACTCGGATGCATGTGAACCCATGTATTCTATATCATTAAGTGTGTATTGGTACTATGTTTCCTTTATAGATGATTTCTCACATAATACTTGGATATATTTATTGAAAGGGAAAAGTGAATATTTCAGTAAGTTCAAGGAATATAAAGCCTTGGTCAAGAAATAGATGGATAGGAAGATCAAGACTCTATGGTTAGGTAACAGCAGAGAGTTCACTTCAGAAGAATTCAAGGAACTCTATAGAAAGTCCAAGATTAAGAGAGAGTTGAGCATCCATACAATCCTCATCAGAATGGGTTTGTAGAACGAAAGAATCAAACCATCATGGAAACAATAAGATCTATGTTGCATGACCAGGATATTCCTATGCACCTTTAGGCGGAGGAAACAAGAACACCTGTGTATCTATAGAGCCATACTCCTCATCAAGTAATTGGAAACATAACTCTTGAAGAATCATAATGAGGAGAGAAACCAGAAGTCATCCATCTTAGAATATTTGGTTTCCCGGTGTACGTATATATCTTAATGGAGAAAAGGATAAAGATTGATCCTTCTGGGAGGAATGGTATATTCATAGGATACGGTGATACATCAAATTACTACCAAATATACTTTCTAGGATTCAAGAAGATCGACATAAATAGATATGTAACCCTTGATGAAGACTCGACATAATTCAGATCTAGGAGGACTCCTATCCAGGAAGTCGAGGAACTTGAAGAGAAGAGCATCCAAGAAATGGAAATTGGATATAAGTAATTCCAGAAGACCATGAAGATCACAACATGATAGAACCACAAGAAACAATAGAGACATTCCTTGAGAAGGACTCCCACAAGAGGAAACCAACATGGGAACAAGAGCTCATATGAGAAGTTGAAAGGTATGGCACTCCAGAAGGAATACCTAGAGAGAGAAAGATGGAAAATCACTATGATAGATATGTGGCCATGCTGTATGACATCATTGATAGAGAACCTTCCACCTATGAAGATGCTATAGAAAGAAAGAATGGAAGGATGCTATTATTGAGGAATATCAATCGATCATGAAGAATGATGCCTGGGAGATAGTTTCAAGACCGAAGAAGAAGTCTATCGTGAATTCAAAGTGGATCTACAAGATCAAGCATGCTACAGATGGAGGCATCAAGAAATACAAGGAAAGGTTCATAACATGATGCTTCTCACAGAAAGAAGGCATAGAATATGAAGAGACATTTGCACCCATGGAGAGGTACACTTCCATTAGGAACATAATTGCTTTGGAAACAGTTATGAAATGCAAAATACACCAGATGGATTCCAAGATTTTTTTTTTGAATGGTGTAGTTGTCACGTCCCCATGCCTCCGACCGGTGAAGAGGACGCGACTACAAGCTTCAATCACATGGGCTAAGAGCTCCATGAACATGTACATGATAAAAATCGCTGAAAACAGAATGCTGATAATGGGATACATTGCATTGGAACATACACAAATGCCCTTATTCATCATACACAACTGATTCAATAAAATAACATGCTGTAATAGAATGCAGTGAAGTAAAACATGCACACATGAACATTCATCATGCATAGAAGCAATTATGTATCAGACACAGCGGAAACATCACCCATTCACACAAGCATTCATTTAACATGTTCATCATTTACATTAACAAAAAACATGGTTGCAGAAGTAAAATGGACAAGAGCACTTATCTTATGAATAACTTGATCCGCAACCAGCTACGTCGCTGCAACGTTCCACCCAACCATAGGCAAACGTGCTCCTTAATCTCTCAGCAGTGCTACCACCCCCGAGCTGGGCATGATTCTCCAAGGAGTAAGGGAACTAGCAGGATTACACATAGCCAAGGATATACAAAACACAGCCAAGTCAACATAGTTGGGTTTATCAGGCCATCAAGAAGTTGGGAAAGGCTAAATGCTAAGCTGGCGAGCTCATTGCAAAGCTAGGAACACCTACACCAGAACTAGCCTAGCTTCTAAAACACCCACACACACCCAACACAAGGAATCAGTCCCTTCTCTGCTACACAGTCCCTCAGGCCCTGCATTCCCTTCCAGTGCTATTCAGGGGTTGTGGAGAAGAAATCCATCCCTCTAGCTCTGCTTGTGTGGTTTCCAGCCACCAGGTTTTTCAAGCAAAACTAAGCCCTCATCCCTGCTCCTTACACAGTCTAAAGACCAACCATTGCACTCAGGCAATTAATTCAGCTGTCACAGCTTAAATAGGGAAACAATTCCTGAGTCATTCTTGGCCCTATCGTGGCCAAAATGACTCTCCAGCGAATTTACAACAGTTCCCAAACACAACAGCAAACACAATTCCAACAAGGGGAAATCAGCAGTCTGTCCAGGGCAAGGAAGCAAGTGGAAAAAGAATTGCACAGGCCGCCACACAGTTCTTAAGCATGAAATGACTTCCTACAGGAAATCGTGGGCGACACAGACCAACAACTCCCAATTTCCTGCATGAATGACAACCACCTAGAGCCCAGTGCGTGAGAGGAAATTCACACTAAAACCTAAATGCGGGTCAAGAGCACCCGATTCCACACTATGGGAAAAACGTAAATGACAGTAGAGGCACCCCCAATCCCTCTCCAGGTTGCGTGAGACCAAACCGCAAAGAGCCTGTGCGTGAGGAGAATCAGACAATGGAGACCATGCGTGAGGATACACAGCTCTGCTTATGCCCACGGATGAACAAACAATCGATGGCCGTGAGTAGTGAGTGCGTGAGCATTTTTGCACAGTCGTGGGGAGAGTGCGTGAAGGTTTTTTTTTTTCCATAGTGAAGTCAACTGCTTTGGTGGAGTGTGCGTGTGGGTGAGGACTGACAGTCCTGCCACCCCACTCCCAAAGGAAATAAATGCCTCAACCACCAGCAGCAATTCTTAATGAAGGTGGTTGGGTAGAGCAAGGAATGAAGACACATGGGTATTTTCCCTCATTGTCCCAAGGTTTAACAAATTCCCCACACCCTCATCCTTGTGAAATTCATGCCCCTTCTCATTTTAGTCGCCGCGATCGTAGCTGGTTGGGTTCATTTAATTTATTATAGATGCATATTTACATGATGATAAACATAATATATGCCGCATGCCCCGATATACCGTCGGTGACAAATTTAAATCCAAAACATAGCATAACCGATCAATGGTGGAGCCTTGGCCTTTAGCTCCACACTATGATCATTACAATTATACATCATATACATCTAATGCAACGGGGTCAAAACCGGGGTGTTACAGTAGTTGAGGAGGAAGTGTACGTGGAACACAAACTGATATTCAGGACACATGAAAGGAAGACCCATGTGTGCAAATTGAATAAGGCCTTGTATGGATTGAAACAAGCACCAAGGACATGGTACGATAGGATGGACAAATTCCTGATGAGCTTGGGATTTACCAAGAGTAAAGCAGATTCCAACCATTGCTCCAAGGTTGAAGATGGAACATATGTGGTACTCCTGCTATATGTCGATGACTTGTTTCTGACAGGAGAAGATGAACTCATTATAGATGCAAGGAGGAGACTTGCTACATAGTTTGAGATGAAATACCTAGGCATGATGCGCTACTTATTAGGAATGAAGGCATGGCATAGTGAAGATGGAATCTTCCTTGTGAAAGGGAAGTATGTTGTGGAGATTTTGAAGAGATTCAAAATTTTGGACTGTAAGGCAATACCTACACCTATGGAATCTAACTTGAAGATTTTGAGTGACGCTTTGTCTGAGTCGGTTGATTCCATGATGTATTGTCAGATGATTGGATCATTGATGTATCTGATGAATATGAGACTAGACATATGCTTTGTGGTGAACACCTCGATCCAGTTCCTAATGGATCAGAGACATGTTCACCTCATAGAAACAAAGCATGTTTTGAGGTACCTAAAACATATAGTGGATTATGAGATAAAATATGATAAGAATCATAATATTTACCTACACGATTATGTTGATTCAGATTTGGAGGGTAGTGCCACTGGAAGGAAGTGCACCTTAGGTTGCTGCTTCAGTTTGGGATCTGGCATGATCTTCTGGTTCATAGGAAGAAATCATGTGTGGTGGTTTGTACAACTGAGGCAGAGTATGTTGCCGCTTGCTCGACTAGTTTTGAGACAGTGTGGCTGTGAAAGCTACTTTCTAACTTATTTGATCTCTAGTTGGATGTGACTTGTATCTTCTATAATAATGAGAGTTGTGTGAAGATGTAAAAAAACCCAATGTTCCATGACAAATTGAAGCACATCGAGATCAAGTTCCACTATAGAAGGGATATGGTGCAAAGAGGAGAAGTGAAGCTCCAGTACGTGGCAACAAAGGAGCAAATAGATGATGTGTTGACCCAGCCTCTAACAAGAGTGAAGTTTGAGTACTTCAGATAAATAATTCCCATGGTCGAGATTGAGATCCCTTGAAAGAGGGAGTGATGTGTTCTAGGATAGCTATAGAAATAGGTTTTCTAAGCGTAACATCCCGACGAAGCTCGTAGGTTTCTCAGGCGTAATCAATCCTATATGTTATCCTTAGATAAGTCCTAAAGAATCTTGTAGGTTATCCATGGATGTAATCGATCTTGATGTGTCTATGTTAGAAATAGATGATGGATGATATCTCATGTGGGGAATGAGATAGGTTTTTCGAGTAGGAAAACTTTTGGTGAAGTAAGATGCTCAGACGCAATCAATCCTGTAGGTTGTCCTCGGATGTAATTAGTCGTAGATAAGATCACAGGTTATCCTTGGACATAATTTGTCCTGTGACAGGTTATTCGAGTGTAAAATGAGACATGGCGTGGTACGCTTATTACTAGAATGTAATATTCCCTATGGGTTATTTGAGTGTAAAATGAGACATGGCGTGGTACGCAGGTTACTTGGATGTAATTCGCCTAGAAGGTTTTCTGACCGTGAAAGATCCTGGATGGGGGTTGTTCATATGTAATAAGTCCTCAAGGTTAACCAGAGAATGCAAAAGGTCTTGATGTAGCAGGTTGTTGGGTCGTAATCCATCCTTACATATATATCTCTGTATATGTGTTCCCATGTTGAGATGATAAGGTCATGAAGCATGAGAGGTGCACCTAGGCGGTTCTATTGATAGAACGTAGGTTGAATATGCAGAGACGTAATGCACCGATTTTTATCCTAGTTTATTCTTGCATAGTAGAAGCTACAAGTTGTCTTAATGATGTGAAAATTATCCTGTCTTACTACTATGGTGAAAGAGCGCAAGTTGTTCGCATCTAAAGCCTTGTTCTTTGTTTTGTTTTGTGCAGTACAATAGAGATGATTTGGATACGATGGGATGAAGGTAGGAGATGCAGGTTATTTCTGTGGAAATATAAATAAGGTCCTAGACTGTTCCTATGAGATGGATTGCTCGATATGAGATGAAGACTTGGATGAGGACTAGGTCTACACCCATTCAAGAGAGGGTTGGATCTGTAGAAAATTTCAATGACAGATAGTACCGATCGATCATCAATTATAAGAATATGATGGAAACATCTATGATGATGAATCTATGACTCCATGACGATGACTCTGCGATGAAGACTTGACCATATGTGTTGATGACTGTGAAGAGAGAGAATACCTTCCTAGTTAAGAGGTAATGTTGATGTATTTGTAACTTCAAAAGATATTCTGATGTGTATTATCATTCTATGTTGTTGTAACCCCATTGGGGATTTGTTTACCCCCTTGCGAGATGTCTTAATTGTGTCTATACCTTGTGGTAAAACCTCCATTGTAAGTAGGTGCAATAGTACCCAGTCTAACATCATGTAATGTGTATTTGGAATTTCTCTCGGAGAATTCGGACCTGTTAGGGAAGGAATGTGGGTCTCTGTCTTATGTTTGGCCATTGACTTGATAGGGTATAAATAGGGAGGCACTCTCCCCCATTTATACACACCTCACACTCTCAATTTTGCATGAGAGAGAGAGAGAGAGAGAGAGAGAGAGAGAGTAGGAGAGATAGATATCTGCTGAATACTTCTTATAACTACTTTTGATCATCTTAATATTCTGACGAAGTTTGCAAGGTTTTCCTCTTTATGGTTTCCTGGTGAAAATATTTGTCTCATGTATCTTTTATATCTTATGCACTTTGCTACACTTTTTATTTTTTCAGATAAAGGCCCTAGATAATGTAATTGGACCTAAAGAAAAACTAATAAAAACTTCAGCATCACTGTAGGTGGTTGGGTGTTTCACTTCTAAATCTTGAATTATCTAAAAAACATTGTTTCTTGAAGGCCCATGGTGAACGTAATGTCGCCACATAAGAGATACTTTTGTCCCTTGAACCACTCAATTAGGTGCATCTCCCAAATATTGGTTGGATTTTAGGTTTTTAATTTATCAAGTCTTTTTTTAGACATAGATGGATTTAGATTTCATATTTGTATCAAAATTAGACTCATGGGAGGAATCTTGATGATTGATTCTTTGTGAAACGTTTTTTAAGGACTTGAGAATTAGCCTCAATAAATGCTAGTGGTTGAGTTTTTCACTTACGAGCCTCATATTGCTTTTACAATTCTACACATCCTTGAAGGATTGCAGTGAAGGTTATCTCAACACCAAGATTTGGTTTTGTCTCTTGAATACCTCAATAATGTGAAGCTCCTCATAATTGGTTTTCTTGGTTATTATCTTATCCTTATATGGTTGCTTCTAAATATTTTTCTCAATAATTCAAATCGACAAATAGAAAATTGTTTAATGCATTTCCGGAAATAGAGAAATATTTTAATGTACTACCTTAGAATTTAGAATAGGCTTGTTGACAATATATTTTGGTATTTTTAAAACTCAAGAACTTAAATTATAGACTAACTACCTCTATAATTTATTAGGATGAATAAAAGTCTATTTTCATGTTGAACTTGAATCCATTAGATATAGAATTGGTTACATTGATTTGGTAACTAGGAAATGTGTGTTTGTATCTCTTAAAGGATGGGAGTATCAAATTTTAACAACCTCAAATCCTCCACATAATATTTTTTCTGCCACCATTAGCTCCTTGTTAAAAATTGATATATTTTTCGTCTTCCTTATGCATTTCTTGTGTGGCACTTTTTTTTCTTCATAATTTTTAATGTTGATTATACACACACACACACACACACATATTATGAAAGTCAATGAAACCCCAAAAATATAAGGTTGAGCATTACGCCCCTCTATGAGAGTTTTAACACAAGCAATGAACATTTTTTTAGAAAGCTATGTTTTTTACAAATTTTGGATATGATGAAATATATATATATATATATATATATATATATATATATATATATGAAGTCTACACATAAATCTCTGTAAATTTGTGCAATC
>LPNX010805235.1:212437-235138 GCA_001517045.1 Pseudotsuga menziesii
GATTCGAGATTGAAAAACAAAGAAATGAAAAAATGGATGTGTTTTTTCCAGTTGTAGGCCCAAACCATAGGTTTGAAAATATGAACCTACAATTTAAAGTGGAAAAATCATCTACCACGTAGGTTGAAAAATTCATTCGTGCCTTTACGAACCTTTCCGCTTTAGCTTTACCACAAGGAACATGCATCTTGGAGATAGAGTTAACAAAATACAATTTATGAAACGAAGGAGCAAAGTACAAATAAAAAACCAGAAACAATGTACATTCTACGGAAAGAAAGAGATTTGATTTATTGATGAGATGCTTACCATGTTTTTATAGCAGAATAGATCCATCTGTGTGGTCTATCAATCATTTACAAATATGTAATATCAAACACTAATTTATTTAGAATAATATAGGTGCTTGATAGATCTCGATTTAAAATGGATCTATGCTAGTTTAGTTATTGAGGTTTTTTAATTTTTTAATTTGATTTGATTTTTTTATTTTAAAGGGTGGTCTCCAATTCAGTATGGGGGAGATCCTCTCATGTTATGCCAGCCGACATAAATAAAAAATATTAAAAAATAAAAAATAAAAAATCTAAATTACATTTTTCTTGAAACCTAGATCTATAAGTGATCCAAATTGTAAAAAAACTGTAGTGGGTCCCTCTAGGTGCTTCCTAGATCCTTGTTTAAAATGGATCTATGGTAGTTTTTTATTTTACAAATAGATCTGATTTTTTTAATCGTACCATTACATAGCTTTCCTTGGGTTAGGTTAGGTGACAACATCTTGGTCCATAATCCTATGATAATTAAAGAACATATTAAAACTATGATTACAAAACTTAACCTTATAATTTATTTGTATTAAGGGAGGCTTCTCTTCATAGATTACATTTACATGATACAAGTTTAATGTGCAAATTTACTTTATAGTTTTATGGTCATTGTTTCAAAGTCAAAATAAACAATTATATATTGTATGTTTACTTAATAGTTTTATGGTCATTGTTTCAAATTCAAAATAATATATATATATATATATATATATATATATATATATATATATTGTGTGTGTCTATTTAAAGCACTTTATGACACTTAACTTATGGGTATGGGTGTTCCTCCATAAGTTAATTGGTTGTTAACTAGTTGTTCTAGTTAATAGATGGACACATTTAACTTATGGAATATGCTAGAAAATCTAATCATATCTAAAGAAAAAATAACATGGTATCAGAGCCTCTCTAAAAGAAAGCACTGTGCAGCTAGGAAAACTAGGGCTTCCTAGTTTAAGGTGTTCTCTCCACAAATTGTCAAGAAAACAGGGCTATGCTAACTCACCTTAGTAGGGTGCATCTTTTGGGGGAAGCAATTTTAGAATTGAAGAAGCTTCATTTTTTACCTTATCATTGGTGCTAGGGGGAACTAAGGCATCAAGTTTTGGAGGCTTCCCACCTCAATTTTCAAAAAATGACCTAGCTTAGTAGCTTGCCTCAAGGAGGTAGACCTTTCTATCCAAACAAAATTTCCAAACTCTACCTTTGGAAAATTAGAGTTTCTACAACAAACCGTAGGTCAGTGAGCTCTAAAACAAGGTCAAACACCTCAAGTTGGTAAGAGCTAAATATGACTCACCATACTCAGCTTGAGGGAAAGCTTGGAAGGAATGATAAATTCCAAGTATAGAAGTACAAAATCTCTCCGATCCTTGAAGAAAATGACTTGGATAAGTTTACTAGTAAAGAAGTTCGAGAACCGGAGGCTAAGGATGCTCATAACAAAAGAATGACCAAGTCTAAGATAATCATTGTAGATTCTATTAAGGATCACCTCATCCCCCTTGTGTCTGCATTCAATAAGACACCGTAGTAAGTGTATGATGCTTTGACAAAAATGTTCGAAGGAAATAACATCAACCAGAAGATGAATTTGAAGAACCAATTGAATAATGTGAATATACATAGCTCTAAGACTATATAGTCTTACTTCAGAAGGGTTTCTTGAATCAAAGAACAACTTGAAGTGATTGAAGATAATTTTGAAGAAGGAGAAATTGTAATGACTACCTTGAATGGACTCCCTAGATCATGAGACTCATTCATTCAAGGAATTTGTGGAAGAAGCAGGATGATCTCTTTCCAGACTCTGAGAAGAATGTGAAAAAGAAGAAGATCGACTCATGACAAGAGAAGAGAAGATATGAGGAACTGAAGATGAAACTCTCAGTCCATACTAGGAAGAACTTCAAGAAGAAGGAGAAGAAGGAGAAATTTCATCACAATAAGAAACCGAAGAAGACCAAGAGAGACACTTCAAATGTTTGATGGTACACTTGTGATGAAAAGGGAAATTTTGCAAGAGATTGTCCCATCAGGAAAAGGAGACACCATGCTCATATTGCTGAAGATGATGAACCAACAAATGAAATATTCAGACAAGAGAAGGATGATTCGGATAAAGAGTATGTGCTAATATCCACACATACTAGAACTATATGACACAAAAGAAATGGTTGGCTTGTGGATAGTGGATCTTCTAAAAACATGACAAGATACAAGGGATCATTTCTAAATATGTATGAACACGAGTCATCTTAAAAAGTGAAACTTGGGGATGATTACCAATACCCCATAAAAGTGAGTAGTGAAGCTTTACTCCAGGAAATATTTAAAGATGAAAGTTGTGCTATATGTTCCAGGATTGAAGAAGAATATTCTCCCCATCTCTGCACTATATGCAAAGGGAATTAGGGTTTATTTTGTTGATAGCCAAGTTATGATGTTTCCGATAGGAAAGGCAATATAAGATGCAACAATGATTGGAGAAGAAGATAGAGGCTTGCATAAGATAAAGGGACAACCTAAACAAGCATTGGTTCATGAGTCAGTTGAACCAAGAGAACTATGGCACATAAGGCTTGCACATGTGCACTACAGAGTACTACCAATGGAAAAAAAGAAGTCTCAGGATTTCCAGAGATCCAAGCAAAGCATGAAGGAATTTGCAAAGGATGCGCATAAGGAAAGAATGTGAATAAGAAATTTCCCAGTAGTGAGAGCAAGACACAAGGAATAATGGAGACAATAAAATCAGATGTATGTGGACCCATGTATTCTAGCTCATTAAGTGGGTATGGGTACTATTTTTTCTTTATAGATGATTTCTCATGTAAGACTTGGATATATTTCTTGAAAGGGAAAAGTGAAGATTTCAGTAAGTTCAAGGAATATAAAGCCTTGGTCAAGAAACCGACATATAGGAAGATCAAGAATCTACGATCAGGTAATGGTGTAGAGTTCACTTCAAAAGAATTCAAGGAACTCTACATAGATGATATTAATAGGGAGTTGAGCACTCCATACAATCCTCAATAGATTGGGGTTGTGGAACGAAAGAACCAAACCATCATGGAAGCAACACGAGCTATGATCAATGGCCATGGTATTCCTATGCACCTTTGGGAAGAGGCAACAAGAACACCTATGTATCTACAGAGCCATACTCTGCAATGAGTACTTGACAACAAGACTCCTTAAGAAGCATTCTCAGGAGAGAAATCAAAAGTAATCCATATAAGAATATTTGGTTTCTCGGTGTACGTACATATCTCAATGGATAAAAGGACCAGGTTCGATCCTTCTGGGAGGAAGGGTATATTCGTAGGATACAATTATACATCAAAGGAATACCAAATATATTTACCAGGATTCAAGAATATCAACATCAATAGAGATGTAACCTTTGATGAAGAATTGACATACTTCAGATCCAGGAGGACTCCTATCCAGGAAGTCAAGTAACCTGAAGAGAAGAGAGTCCAAGAAATGGAAATTGGATTTAAGTAATTCCAGAATACCGTGAATATTACAACATGACAAAACCACAAGAACTGGTAGAGACATTCCTTGAGAAGGACTCCCACAAGAGGAAACCAACATGGGCACGATATCTCATATGAGAAGATGAAAGGTATGACACTCTAGAAGGAATACATAGAGAGAGATAGATGGAAAATACCTACAATAGATATGTGGCCCTACTCTATGACATCATTGATAGAGAACCTTCCACCTAAAAAGAGGATTCAAAAAGAAAGAATGGAAGGATGCTATGATCGAGGAATACCGATTGATCATCAAGAATGATGTTTGGGATATAGTTCCTAGGTCGGAGAAGAAGTCTGCTGTGAATTCAAAGTGGATCTACAAGATCAAGGATACTGGAGATGGAAACATGGAGAAATAAAAGGAAAGGTTCATAGCACGAGGCTTCTCATAGAAAGGAGGAATAAACTATGAATAGATATTCACACCCGTGGCGAGGTACACTTCCAATAGGAACATACTTGCTTTGGAAGTAGTTATGAAATGGAAAATACTCCAGATGGATGCCAAGACAACTTTCTTGAATTGTGTAGTTGAGGAGGAAGTGTACGTGGAACAACCACTGAGATTCGAGACACTTGAAAGGAAGACCCATGTGTGCAAATTGAAGAAGGACTTATATGGATTGAAACAAGCACCAAGGGCATGGTATAGTAGGATGGAAAAATTCTCGATGAGCTTGAGATTTACCAAGAGTAAAGCAGATTCCAACCTATTATCCACCTGAATGGAACCTCTCCGTTCGAGTGCTGACATCCCTCATGTTGGCACACAAAAGGACATTTATGGATTGAGGGTTTCCCAAAACACTATAGATGGGATTATTATGAACTACATTCATCATCCATCCAACTGGTTATTTTTAACTTTGGATATGTCAAGTCATGTACGCGACTCTCTATATATGCAACTCGCATGTTGTACGTGAGTATTGGTTGTTGCATCTCACGTACAGATTTGTACACGGGTTACCCTTAGAGCAACTCGCATGTCATAAACGAGTTGCCAATATTGATACCCACGTACATCTCCTTTTGACATTAAAAATAAAAAATCATGATTACTTGAGATTAGTTCAGCCCTTAACCTTAATCACCTTAACTGTCTCAACCTCCGAAACTGCCTTTTCCCAAGTATAAATACAGGCCTTGGGGAGGGTGTTAATCACATACACTTGGAGAGCAAATTTATGCTGGTGGAGTTTATACAGAAGTCTTTGGAGTAGTGGAACTCAGAATCCTTTGGCTGCAGAGGAGTCCTTGTCTCAGACGTTGGGTTGTAATCTGAACTCTTTCATTATTGTTAATAAAGAGAATCCTTCTTCCATATGTGTCTTGAATGTCTCTCATATATTGTGGTTTGATAAATACTTATGTTTCAACACTCTGTATATGATTTATCTAACCTGTTTATATATATGTATCATCTTGTATTTGGAATATTGACTCTTGACAGGTGAAGGAGAAGCATCCCTGAAGACTTTGGAGGAGAAGCAGAGTGGAAGAGGACAAGCTAGGATTAACCATCATGTATCGGGTGAGTCTTTCCTATCCTCCTATTTCCTTTACTGCACTCTAGAGTCAATTTCCTGCAAGTTTCTTGAGTATGTTGGTAACCCTAGACCTTCGGTTATAAGGTGTTTATTCCTGTACAACAAAACTGGCAACTCTACTGGGCAATCCAGACTACTGTAGGTTGTTTCTGTCACCCCTGACCAGTCTTTGCTTTGAAGTTTGTGTGTGGTATTTTATCCTGGTTCATACTTATCACAGTGTTTGAAAGTCTTGTGGATTTTTCTTATTTTTTGAGAAAAATTTTGTACCTGTATGTGGGTTGCTCTTCTGAATAGTCGTGTATAGAGGCTTGCATATGTGGGTTGTTCTCTTGGACAGTTGCGTACAGTACGCGAGTTTCCCTTCTACACAGTCACGTACAAGCCTGGAAATGGGGATTTTTTAGGATTGGGTTTGCTTGTCCCTCTCTTTGTGTAATTCTTGTTTTTTGGTTGACTTTCTTTATGAATACTGTGCTGTTTGTCTGAAGACCTTTGGTGACCAAACTTTGTGCTTTTTCATAAAGCCCTTGAGTTTCTTTTGTATGGATTGTTTTCTGTTTACATGCTGAAGTAGCTTGGCTTGTTGGGTTATAGGTTGAAGTGTCTCTGTCCGGATTAGTGATCAGGGTCTTGGGAATTGTTTTTCCAGTCTATCTTTTGATAATGGTTGGTTTGTCACTTTCCTTTATGAGTTTACAATGATTTTTGTCATTGTGTGCACCCAAGCTAGGGTTCCTAGCCTCCCTTTGTTGGTTGATTCTTGGTTCTTTTAGCCTGTTTTACTTCAGTTTGTTTGTTTATACAGTTGGTTAAATCCAAGTACACTCAAGTATAGTGCATTTTAGGTGCATGGTAGAGTTTGAGCATTTTTAAAAGTGAAAAGAAAACATTGTCAAGCTTTTGCATTTTGCTTTTGCATAAGTAGTGTTCATTTCAGTATTAAAATATAATCTCAAAAACTACAAAAAACATAGGCTTAGTTTCTTTTATCGTTTGCACTTAGTTCATCAATATATATTTACAAAAAAGAAAAAAAGTTTGCTTTAATAGTGGTAATTTGCTTTGAAAAAATACACCTTTACTTTTATTTGTTTCTTATCGAGTCAAAAACACCATAAGTACATCACTCCATTTCCTTCTGAGTAAGAAACAACCCTTTAAAATGAACGCAATAATTAAAATTTACTAGTAATTATTGTTTTTAGGGGCCTTTCACCTACTAGCTTAGGCTAGACTTGTGGGATAGGAAGTATAAACTTCCCATAAGTTTTAAAATTCAGATGTAGTGGACCTTTCTTTAGGTAAATCCTTGAATTTATCGATTGTATCTGGGAAGCTCCTCTCAAACAGGAGTCAAGAACGAGGCCGCGTGGAGGCATGGACTGAGGAGACAACCCTTCGATTCCTTGTCAAAATGTAAATTAGGACTTTTACACATCTGGGGATTCTGTCCTAGATAGAGTTTCAGGCTCAGCTACCCTGCCCATGCGTATGAGTCAGGCTTGCGACTGTCCCCCAGACTGTTGGTATAGCTAAGGTAGCCTTTAGTCTCTTGACATTTAGGGTTCATACCTAGGTAAACCGAAAGGCTATTTCTGGTTCACCTTGAACGGGATTGGAAGGTAACCCTTGTTGAAAGTGTAGGAGAGCGGTTGGGTGATTCCTCCACTTGTGCCTAAGAACCACTTCAAGGACGCCAAGTAATCGTTCATCAGCTTTCTTCCGGAAAGTACATCTTTTACCCTGGTTTGATTGTTTGAGGCTTTAAGATTTTTATAGTGTATGCTTTGTGGTTTTGCCTGTGTTTAGTTGGCCTTAGGGTGTGATTTGTCAAATTCTCAATCGTGGAGGACCAAACTATTAGAAGGTCAAGAAGGTTGAGAAACATTCCTCCTCTCGTCACATTGGAGCCTCCACCTACACCCCAAATGCGGAGATTGGACACAGATGGTTCATTTGAACTGGTAGGGATAAGTGAAGTTCTAGGTGAACCACAACTTATAGCTAACCATTTTGATATTTATATAGTTGAGATAGAAGACTTGCAGACTGATGAGTTTGTGAGAAACTTTAACACACCCTTGACTGATTTAAATGATCCTGTGATCGTTCAGGTTAGACCTTTTGATTCACCTGTGTTAGGTGTTCCTGTGGGTAGGATCATGTCTTCTGTGGAAGAAAGTCCTTTTGTGTTCACCTCAGCCGTTCCGGTTGAAGGGGTACTACCTCCCCTGGTAAGTGCCCCTAGATATACTATACCTTCTACACCTTTGACTCCAACGAGCCAGGTGGTTCAACCACCGGTTCACTCAACCTAGCAGGTACTTCTAGTGACATGGTTACTGGGATCCCCAGTATACCTACTATTCCTTCTTCCTTTCCGTATACTACCCAGAGTGGTCCGGTAGGATCCTCAGCATTCGTCCAAGGATTTCCTTGGAATGGGGGGCACATTCCCCCATCCTCTCCATACATAGGCCCATCACCTTCCTATATAGGAGTGCAGTTTGGGAACAATACCTCTTATGGGAAAAGTTTCCAAACTTCGATTTTGGTCCCGTTTACGAGCTCTCCTTTTTCGTTGTTTAGCGGAGGGATACCGGCTCCTGTCTTTCAGACCCCTGCTTCTATGGGGATGGCCCAAACTTCTTACACTGCACCTCCCACACACAATCCTGTGGCTTATGGATGGAATCCGTTTCAGAGTAATCTACCCACTTCACAACCGGTGGTAGGGGGAAACCCCACTTTTACCCATGGGATTCGGGGGCATGTCCCTCTAATCCCCAGGCTGGCACATTTAGTACCCAGGTTCGACCCAAAATTCCATTCCTAGCAACCTTAAACTTGCCAGATTTTTCAAAATTGATGAATGACCCGGTGAGGCATGACCCCTTGTGGCCACTTGTTCCCACCAAATTGCCATCAGACATCCCTAAATTCAAAGGCAAAGTCGGTGAAGATCCTGGGGCTCAAGCCACCACGTTCCATTTATGGTGTTCTTTGAATTCGCTGAATGAAGATTCAGTTAGGTTGAGGCTGTTCTAGAGAACCTTAATAGGTACCATGGAAAAATGGTATATTGAATTGCCTTCTGCTGCTTTCAGTAGTTTCTGGGACTTGGCTAGTGCATTTCTTAGCCACTTTCAGCTTCCGGTCCGATATGATTTCAGAATGGACTTGTTGTCTACTTTTAGGTAGAACAAGGCTACCCACATCTTGGATCACATCCAATAGTGGAGGAGGTAAAAGAGCCTTATAAAAGCCACTATTCCTCCTGAGTTCCTTTTAGAGTGGTTCCTTAACTCCCTGTTGCCTTACATATCTAGGGACGTATCCACCTCAGGAGTGACGAATGAAGAAGAAGCCATTCTCAGGGCCCAGCAACTGGATTTGATTTATTCACAATATGGGATCTTATATGAGATCATCCCTGAGGCACCGAGGCCTATGCACGATGCGGAGAAGCCTAAGCCTAGACCCCATGCCGATGGTGTGGTTGGGTCCGTTAACTCTCCCACCGTAGAATCCTTGGCTAAGCAACTTCATCAGTTGTCCATCAAGCAGTCTACGGTGGAGGCAGCAAAAGTTTCCCCCTCCCCCTAGAGTGCAAATGTTTTTGCACAAACCTCTTAGAAGGGCAATCAGTAGCCCGATGGGAAGAAAAATAAAGGAAAGAAGGGAAAGGGAAACCAAAACAAGCAAAATCCCATGAACAATGCTGATCGGGGCAAGAAAGAAAAAAAGAAGGTCAAGTTCCCATGTAAGTTGTGCCATGAGGACCACCTTACTCACCTTTGTCCCCTTATGGATCAATCCCATAAGCTGCTTAAAGCTCAACAATCGACTGTCCTGAAGGATCCTTTTCCCCAAGGAGAGAACTCAGCTTCAACTTCTAATGTAGCAGGGGGCACTCAAACTGCCCTTGACCCAAACTATATCAACATGGTTCAATCTTCGACTTTGTTGCAAACAAGGAACAAAAATTATGAAAAAGAGACTCTTGAGAAGGGTAAAGCTGTAGGTGAAACTTCTAACCCTCTCACAATAGAGAAGCCTGCTGAAATTATGCCGAATATACCAAAAGGTGTCTTCAAGAAGACCTTGCATAACCCTAATGCTAGGGCTGCTTCAAACTACTCTGTGGTTGAAGACTTAGCTCAAACCCTACGTGCAATGTCAACTTTAGAGGTGTTACAGAGTTGTCCCACTCAGTGGGATGCCCTCTTAGCAGCTTTAGGTAGCATGGACTCTTCAAGTCTCATGGCGAAATTTCATTTGTCTGATGTTAAAATTTGCTTGCCTTACCATGTAGACTTATCAATATATGTCGTCCATGGTGGTAATACCATTGGAAGGGTAGTTGTTGATGAGGGTGCTTCTACATGTGTTATGTCCTTGACCTGTTCGAAAGCTCTTGGATCCCCAGAGCTGATCCCATCAAACACTTTGCTTACTGCTTTTGATGGAAGATCCTTCCGTCCGCATGGTATCCTACTGGCATTTGAAATTAAGTTGGGAGGAAAATAAGTGTCTGTTGAATTAGAAGTGATTGATGCTCCGTTGGGCTACAATCTGCTTTTGGGAAGGAACTGGACTTATGCGATGTCTGCTATTGCGTCGGCCGTTTTTCGTGTCGTGGTTTTTCCACATGAGGGCAAGTTGGTTACTATTGATCAACTTGATTATACTCGAAACGGTTGTTGAGAGTCTAATGAGTCTGCTGTGCCATTGGTTGATTAGGTCAAACCTGCTCCACAGAGCTTGGGGGCTGGAATGTACACATCACTGATGGGCACATTTGATCTTCCAGCCCCGATTAATTATATTGGTTCTACTAGTGTGGGGAAGTCCATAGATACGGTTGTCGATAGGACTGATCCTTGGGTTCTCCCATCCCCACATGAACCAGAAGTGCCCTTATTGGCAGTGGAGGTAGCTTATCAAGCTATCATTCAAGCCACTGTTGATCCCATTCAAGATCCTCTAACAGTCTCGAAAGACCTGGAAGAGGTCTATTTGCCTGCATGGGAAGAAAACTCTTTGCACTCTATAGATTGTTTAGACATGGTTTTACCTTCTGATGAAGCCATTCTGGAAGCCATGAGTGGATGTGGTAAGATTTGTGAGGATCTTCATCATCGATCCTATTTTCTTCCAGAACTAAGAAGAATAGAAAACCAAGAGTTTCGCTTGAGACTGTTAGAAGATGTTGATATACCTATTAATCCCTTACCTAGGGAAGGAATGTTTTCCGAGGGGAATATGGAAAATATTTCTGCCACTATACCTATTAACATCTCTGTGAACCCTGATGTCGTGGAAAACATATATATAGGTGCAAATTGCTCTCCTAAAGAGATTTCCATCTATACTACCCTTTTTAAGGAATTCCGTGATGTCTTTGCCTGGTCATATGAGGAGATGCTAGGAATAGATCCATCGATTATTGAACATGAAATCCGAACATATCCTGATGCCAAGCTAGTTCGACAAAAGTTAAGACCTGTTAACCCACGCAAAGTGGTGGCTGTGAAGGCAGAAGTTGAAAAGCTGTTGAAGGCTGGTTTTATCTATCCCATAGCTTTGACTGAATGGGTATCCAATCCTGTTCCTGTTGATAAGAAGCAAGGTACTATTTGCATCTTTACAGACTTTAGAGACCTCAATAAAGCCTATCCTAAGGACAACTATCCCACACCATTTATAGACTAGATCATAGATGCTTGTGTGGGAAGTGAGGTGTTTTCATTTATGGATGGTTTCTTCGGATACAATCAAATTCAAATAAAATCGGAAGACCAACATAAAACTGCTTTCATTTGTCCTTGGGGTACCTTTGCATACAAGAAAATTCCCTTTGGATTGAAAAATGCTAGGGCAACCTTTCAACGGGCTATGAACTTTGCTTTCCATGACATTAAAGCCATTTTCGAACCATACCTTGACGATCTGCCTGCACATTCTCATAAGAGGTTTCAACATCCAGATCATTTATGGTTGATATTTGAAAGATGCAGACATTATAAAATCCGCTTGAATCCCCACAAGTGTGTATTCTGTGTCGAGTCAGGAAGATTACTCGGGTTCATTGTCTCTAGTAGAGGCATCCAGGTGGATCCGATGAAATTTGAGGCCATTGTAAATTTTCCTCCTCCTCGTTCTCTCAGGCAACTTCAAAGCCTGGAAGGAAAGTCTAATTTTCTTTGACGTTTTATTGTTAATTATGCCAAGATTACTAAGGGTTTCATGCACCTACTCAAACAAGACACCCCATTTGTATGGGATGAAACTGCACAACTTGCATTCAAGGCATTGAAAAAGGCTTTGTTGTCGGCACCCTTATTACGTCCACCAGATTATTCTAGGGATTTTATATTATATCTGGCTGCGTCGGAGTCGACCATTGGGGTAGTACTAGTCCAAGAGGATGATAAGCTTGTGGAGCATGTTGTTTATTATCTTAGCCATGCTTTGGCCAGACCTGAACTTAGATACTCCCACATTGAGAAATTAGCCTTAGCAACTATTTATGCTGTGCAGAGGTTACGTCACTACAATTTACTAAGGACCACCGCAGTAGTGGCGGATGTGAATCCGTTCCAATCTGTTTTATCCTGACGGATTGTTGGGGGGGAATTTAACAAATGGATAGTCATTATCCAAGAGTTTGACTTGGATTTCCAGTCCGCTAAGTCTAAGAAGTCCTTAGTTTTTGCTGAACTTATAGCAGAAGATGACTCATTCCCAGATGAGCATATCTTCTTGATATCCACCTCTGATCCTTGGTATGGAGATATTCTTATATATCTCTAGACTTTGAAGTACCCTGCATCTTCCTCAAGGGAGGAACGACGTAAATTATGCCTTCATGTGAAGAACTACCTCATTATAGGAGATACCTTATATCGATGGGGGGTAGATTCCATCTTGCGTCATTGCCTTACCCATGAGGAAGCAGAAATTGTCCTAAATGATTCCCACAGTGGAGCATGTGGGGGTCATTTATCTGGGTTAGCAACGACCCAGAAGATATTACGTGCCGGTTATTTCTGGCCCATGATCTTTAAATATTTTGTGGAAGCAGTGAAGCTCTGTCATCCATGTCAGCTTTACACCAGGAAAATGCGGTCACATCCTGCTCCGTTATTTTTTGTTGTCTCGGTAGGACCCTTAATGAAATGGGGGATTGATTACGTGACATGCAACCCAGCCTTGGCTGGGGGGCATAAATACATCATTGTCGTTGTTGACTATTTTATGAAATGGGCAGAGGCAATGCCTACTTTCAAAGCCGACGGGGAAACAATAGCTTTCTTTGTATTCAATCAGATTATCGCACAGTTTGGTATACCCAAAGTGATTGTCACTGACCATGGCAGTCATTTTCAAAATAACATGATGATGGAACTGACTACTATGCTCGGATTCAGACAAGAACATTCATCTTCATACTATCCGCAAGCAAATGGTTAGGTTGAGGCTGTCAACAAAACTTTAAAAACTATCCTTAAACGTACAATTGATGCAGCCCGCTCTAACTGGCACATCATGCTATATCCTACTCTTTGGGCCTACCGAACTAACGTAAAAACTGCTACGGGTTTCTCCCCTTTCCAACTCGTTCATGGAGTGGAAGCAGTTACTCCGATTGAGTGTGAAATCCCATCTATAAAGATAGCCATTCATGTGTTACCTGATAGGACTGAGCTTGAGGAACATCTGGTACATTTAGAACACCTTGATGAACAACGTAGAGATGCACTAACTACTAATCAAGCTCATAAAAATAGGGTCAAAACTCAGTATGATAAATCGGTCAAACCTCGAGTTTTCTCTGAGGGGGAACTTGTCTTGCTTTGGGACCAAGACAAAGAACCCATGGGGGTAGGAAAATTCAAGGCCATGTGGTTAGGACCTTATGTCGTGTCGAAATTATTAAGTAAGGGTGCATATGAGTTAGTTTATTTTGATGGGAACAAGCTGCCTGAGCCTAGAAATGGGCTCTACCTGAAAAAAGTACTATGCTTAGGCCTAGCACTTTTTCTTGTATTTTTATTGTATGTATTTTTATGTACATTAGGTTGTTGGTTTTGTTTTTTATACTATCTGCTGGTTGTTACAAATGTCTTCTGAAAGGTATATAGGGTTCGTTGATGGCTCCAACCATCATACTTGTAACGTAGCTTTAGCAGCATGGGTTATTTACTCTCCTTCAGGACTACTTGTGGCCGCGGGAGGCGCTTGTTTAGGTCCTGCTTCTAATAATGTTGCTGAGTATAGCGATGTAATTGAGCTCCTATGGGATACTTTGTCACGTGGTATTACCCAGCTTGAGGTCCGTCTGGACTCTCAGTTGGTGGTTTCCCAGCTCAATCGGGCTTATCAGGTACGAAATCCTATTTTATTACGTCAGTTCATGCAAATTCGTTTATTGGAAATACATTTTGAGGTTATTACATTCAATCATATTCCATGAAATCAGAATTCATTGACTGATGCATATGCTAATTACATTTTAGATTGGCATCTCACACACATTTTATAAAAATATACATCAAACATATGAAAAACATTTGTACATAAAATGACAACAAACAACAATATATATATATATATATGTGTAATATATCTGTCTATAGATAGGTCAATTCTGATCCTCAGATCCTGTCATATACAAAATGTACAAAAATGTGGATCGTAGTCCATCAAAATGTCCTAGATCTACGCAGGACCGCCCTGGTCACTCGACACTCTGGCTTCCTCAGCCTCTTCGGCTTCGGAAGCCTCCACGACCTCTATATATACAAGTACCGCTCTGACCACTTGCCTGAATAGACGTAGCCAGACCGATGGAAATCCAACTACGAAATCCTGCATGGCAGTCAGGATATGCTCTATCCGCAAGGTAGGTACTCGTTGGGTCAGCCTGGCCAGCTTCCCTTCTAGAACCCTGATCAATCCCAAGTCTTCACCTATGACAGGACGAACAAACATGCGTGGGTTCCCTTCAGGGTGGACTGGTCCAATATCTGCATTTTGATACATTTATAGGATTAAGACTTGTACATATGTATATATTTATCATTTTAAAATTCATAAAAATTTGAAAAATGATAAAAATTACAAATTATTTACCTAGCTCTCCCCATGCTCCTCCTGGAGGGAGGACAAGGTCTGGGTCACCTCGAAATTCCATACCAGCATATGGAAAATGCTCCAGTGCCGGTAGCTATCGTTCCCACTAGGTATAGAAATCATCATCATATACACTGTGTACTGTGTCTCCTCGTCCTTGACGGAGGAAGATGTCTCCCCACTTGCTCAGCCTTGTTTGACGTGTAGATCTGACCGGTAGAGGTATGGCAGGGCTCAATGCTGGTACTCTCTCTCAAAGAAGGCCACTAATATGCTTGCATAACCAAAGTTTTTCCGCCTTCCTCTCTTGCAATCGGACAGTTGTCTCTTCATGATAGGGACAACTCCTGAACACCAATCATAGAGAGCACCATGAAAACAGTCAACTGCCAGCCTCATTTGGTTCCATGTAGTCAAATGTAAAGAGGAGGATCCTGAAATCCTCACGATGGTGCTAGCAAGTACCTATAGATTAAAGTCACGGATATGTACAACGGGGACACAACTCCCTCTCTTTTGAGTACCTGGTGTGCAAAATACATCTATGTAGTTTTGAACACTTAAAGGGTCACCGCCTCAGCTAGTGCCCTCTAAGTTCACCGGTGCTCCTCGTTGTGACAGACCGATAATGAAATATATGTCTTTAGTAGTAATCTCCAAGGTTTCACCCTGTAGGTTGAACATCCCCAAATCATGATCCCAATAATTGACCATGAACTCAAGTATGTAGACATTGGCCCGCATGGGTGATGTACAAAAGAATTTTAGTATCCCACTCGTTCTCAATGCCTGTATAGTGGGCACACTTTGGAGTGCTGCTTGGTCCATTATTTCATGCTCTCGTTCCCTCCATTCCAGAACCATTTTTCACCTAGCAAAACAAGTAATTTGATTCAGTAATTCCATATAAAAATTCAAAATTTTTTGATTATTTTTAGCCTTATATCCTTCATGCAGCACACGCAACTGTCTAGTTAGACATGTCGCGTACTGTACGTGACTGTCTAGTTAGGCAACTCGTGTACAGGACGCGTGTACGCGAGTCTTCACATTGTCAACCCGCGTACGCGTCATGCCATCTTTAGGATGATTTTAATAATGGAATTAAGACTCAAAACTCATAATTGCTTGGATCAAAATGAAGAGCTCAGGGTGTAGGCTTACCTGCAACTTGCGGAATTCAATTTCGTCGGTTCAATTGTCCACAATGATCGAACAAATCTAGAAGGACAAACTTGCTTTTTATGGCTCAAAATTTCAAATGGTGAGTTTTGTTTTGATTTTTCAACTATTTATAGAAATTATATTTCTTTAAGTGGGTCTTTTTCTATAGTTTGAAAATTCATTCAACTAATACCATCTTTCTTTGTGCCTTGGAACAGGTTTGTCACTATTACTAAGTGTTGTTGCTCCAATAGGGTGGTTTCATGATTTCCAATACATTTTGGCATCTTTATTCAATCCACATTAACCTTAGCACTCAACATTTTGCCATGGACTATGGTATTATAAGCCATTAGTTCCCTATTTTTTACCATTGTTCTTCCGTGGATAGGACCCTTTTTCATGAGTATCCTGCTTCTAAGCCTATGTTGTCCTTTGGTGCTCATGTTGCAACTGTTTCAGATACAGGGGTATCCTCTTAGCTATTTTTCACACCAAATAGAGCTTATTTTGAATCTCTTTTTACAAGCTATCCCTTTATAGGACTCCCCTCCCTTATGGAGTTTCTTTAGGCCTAGGTCTGACTCCTTCAAAACAGACTTGACTACCGAGTTAACTCGTCCGTTCAAGCTCGTTAAGAATATGTGAACGGGCATCCACATTGGTGGTAGGTTATCTCTTTCTCGGACCATGTGGAATAATACAAGAAATGATCACTTTCTTTTCTTTTCGAATTGAGAAGAGTATTCTTAGGTATAGGTTTATCACTTTTCCAGACCCGAGGGACTAAATTTATGGAAAAGGAACACCCGGTATGAGCTTAGTTTTCTCTTTTTCGTGCTCTGGACCTAAACATGAAAAAGATTCCAAGTGTACTTTGTGTCTTTGTCATGCTCGTTAAACACTTAAGAACAAAGCAACGAGTTTATTATTGTAAGCCCCATTTCTCGTAACCAAATGGATCTTTCCGAGTGATCTTGCTTTCCTTCACACTCATAAAACTCAAGCTATTTTATGCTGTTTTGGAAGGAGCGTTGGGTAGGTGGTAATTTAACCTTTTTCGGACCTCCTTGCCTAAGTACGAAAAAGGTTCACCTTTTCTTCTACGGAAGTTAAGAGAGTTCTTCTGTGGTATGTTTTATACTTTTTCGGCCTCAGGAGACTAAATTGGACGAAAAAGGACCCCCCTGGAGTCTTCTTTGGAGTTTTCAGACTCTCTAAATGTGAAAACACCGACTGAGCATGTACTAGTTCAGGCTCATTAAATCCATGAATCAGTGACACTATCAAGCATTATTTTCCCGTCTCTTCAAGCTTGTTAAAAAATGAAGAGGGATCCGAGTTAACTTTCCTAGACTCGTTAAAATTTAACAGGGAAGGTAAGGAAGAAGTTTTCTCTTGTTTTCGGTAGTGGCAGCATGTCTTCCTTGAACATAGCACTCTTTGTCTTTTCCAATATCCATGTTTCAGTGATCACTTGTTGTTCAGCTATTACTTTGAGTTTCTTACTCCTCCTCTTGTCTGTTATACCTGGGGAATCTGATCATGTCTCCTACATGACAGATATGTTTAGTTGTTCTATTTATAAGCTATACGCTGCCTTGGGTCATCTCTGTGTTGTGCTTATTGTTCAAGGACTTTACCCAATGTCTGATCTATAGCCTGATCCCATCATTGTTATATCTGTTATCTATTGTGTCTCCATTCTTTTGCCCATTTCCTAATCACTCTTGTGATCCGTTGGAGGATCTGTTGCCTTCCTTATCACAACATGGTTCTATTTTAGTACTTCCTGCAGACGCAGACCTAGAGTTTTGACGATCGTACCTCAGGATTCACTTTTATCATTGGTGGATTCCTTTGCTTTAGTTGTCAATTATCACCTATTAATTGACAAACTATTGAATCCTTTCCATGTTCGACTTCAACTTACCCTTATTCACATGGCTTGGATTGTACTAGTTCTTTGGTATCCTTTATGAAGACCTTAGTTCCTCACCTATGGACTAAGTTGCGCAAGATTATGTTCTTTTCATATACATAGCTTCTAGATATTTGAAGACTCATCATTATTGTATATTGTGGCTTCGATCCACATTTTTAATATACGTGGTTTCATACTCGTATCATATAATGTACTCAAATATTGTAAAGGAGCTAGTGTTCTAGTAAATTGAACATAGCATCTTCAGATGTAACTTTGTATATGACATTCCTATGTATTTGTTTTAGGTACTCTCTCCGCTCCATTGGATTTTTGTGTTCTCCAAAGATAAATATTATAATGTATTTCGTCCATCGCTTCCCTTTGACCTCACACATTATGGGGCATCTGTTATCCACCTGAATGGCACCTCTCCATCCGAGTGCCGACATCCCTCATGTTGGCACACAAAAGGACATTTATGGATTGAGGGTTGCCCAAAACACTATATATGGGATTATTATGAACTACATTCATCATCCATCCAACTGGTTATTTTTACCTTTGGATATGTCAAGTCATGTACGTGACTCTCTATATATGCAACTCACGTGTTGTACGCGAGTATCGGTTGTTGCATCTCGCATACAGATTTGTACGTGGGTTACCCTTAGAGCAACTCGCGTGTCATACGTGAGTTACCAGTATTGATACTTGCGTACATCTCCTTTTGACATTAAAAATAAAAACTCACAATTACTTGAGATTAGTTAATCCCTTAACCTTAATCACCTTAACTGTCTCAACCTCCTCAACCTTAGAAACAACCTTTTACCAAGTATAAATATAGGCCTTGGGGAGGGTGTTAATCACATACACTTGGAGAGAAAAGTTATGCTGGTGGAGTTTATACAGAAGTATTTGGAGCAGTGGAACTTAGAATCCTTTGGCTGCAGAGGAGTCCTTGTCTCAGACGTTGGGTTGTAATCTGAACTCTTTCATTATTGTTAATAAAGAGAATCCTTCTTCCATATGTGTCTTGAATGTCTCTCATATATTGTGGTTTGATAAATACTTATGTTTCAGCACTTTGTATATGATTTATCTAACCTGTTTATATATGTGTATCATCTTGTATTTGGAAGATTGACTCTTGACAGGTGAAGGAGAAGCATCCCTGAAGACTTTGGAGGAGAAGCAGACTAGAAGAGGACAAGCTAGGATTAACCTTTGTGTATCGGGTGAGTCTTTCCTATCCTCCTATTTCCTTTACTGCACTCTAGAGTCAATTGCCTGCAAGTTTCTTGAGTATGTTGGTAAGCCCAGACCTTCGGTTATAAGGTGTTTATTCCTATACAACACAACCTATACTCCAAGGTTGAAGACATAAGATCTATGATACTCCTGCTATATGTCGATGACTTGTTTCTAACAAGCGAAGAGGAACTCATTACAGATGCAAGGAGGAGACTTGCTACATAGTTACAGATGAAATACCTTCGTATGATGCACTACTTCTTAGGAACTAAGGTGTGGCATAGTGTAGATGGAATCTTCCTTGGGTGAGGGAAGTATGCAATGGAGATTATGAAGAGATTCAAAATGTTGTACTCTAAGGAAATAGCCACGCCTATGGAATCTAACTGGAAGCTTCTGAGTGATGCTTTGTCTGATTCAGTTGATTCCATGATGTATCGTGAGATGATTGGCTCATTGTAGTATCTAATAAATACAGGACTAGACATATGCTTTTAGGTTAACACCCTGATCTAGTTCTTAATGGATCTAAGACATGTTCATCTGATAGATGCAAAGAATGTTTTGAGGTACCTAAAATGTATAGTGGATTATGGGCTCAAATATGATGCGAATAATAAGATTTACCTACATAGTTATGTTGATTTAGACTGGGTAGGTAGCACCACTGATAGGAAGAGAACCTCAGGTTGCTGATTCAGTTTGGGATCTGGCATGATCTCCTAGTTCAACAGGAAGCAATTATGTGTGGCGTTAAGTATAGTTGATGTAGAGTATGTTGCCGCTTGCTGGACTAGTTGCGAGGTAGTGTGGCTGGAAAGCTAATTCCTAACTTATTTGATCTCCATTTGGATGTGACTTGTATCTTCTATGAAAATCAAAGTTGTGTGTAGCTATCAAAAAACCCAATGTTCCATGAAAAATTGAAGCACATCTAGATCAAGTTCCGCTATAGAAGGAATATGGTGTAGAGAGGAGAAGTGAAGCTCCAGTATGTGGAAACAAAGGAGAATATAGATGATGTGTTGACTAAACCTCTAGAAAGAGTGAAGTTCAAGTACTTCAGATAAATTCTTGGTGTGCTCCATATCGAGATCCCTTGAAAGAGGGAGTGATGTGTTCTAGGATAGATAAAAAAATAGGTTGTATGACTGTAACATCCTGACCAAGCTTGTAGGTTGCTCATACATAATCACTCCTGTAGGTTATCCTTAGATAGTCCTCGAGAAGATCATAGGTTATCCATGGATGTAATCAATCTCAATGTGTTCTATGTTAGAAATAGATGATGCATCATATCTCATATGGGAAATGAGACAGGTTGTCCGAGCGGGAAAAATCCCGGTGAAGAAATATGTTTAGACATAATCATTCTTGTAGGTTTTCCTTAGATGTAAACAGTCCCAGTGAAGCTCACAGGTTATCCTTGGATGTAAACCGTTCTGTGATAGGTTATTCAAGTGTAAAATGAGACCTAACATGGTACGCAGGTTACTGGAATGTAATACGCCCTATGGGTTATTCGAGTGTAAAATGAGACTTGGCATGGTATGTAAGTTACTTGGATGTAATACACCTAGAAGGTTTCCTGAACGTAAAATATCCTGGAAGCATGTTGTTCATATGTAATCAATCCTTGAGGTTAACCAGAGAATGAAAAAGGTCCTGATGTAGCAGGTTGTTGGGTCGTAATCTATCCTTACATATATATCTATGTATATGTTTTCCCATGTTGAGATGATAAGATCATGAACCATGAGAGGTGCGCCTAGGCAGTTCTAATAATAGAACATAGGTTGAATATGCAGAGACGTAATGCACTAAGTGTTCTCCTAGGATATGCTCACATAGTAGAAAGCCATAGGTTGTCTTAATAATGTGAAAATTATCATGGATTACTACTATGGTGAAAGAACCAAGGTTTTTTGCATCTAAATCTTTATTCCTTGTTTTGTTTTGTGTTGGACAATAGAGATTATTTGGATACGATGGGATGAAGGTAGGAGACACAGCTTATTGCCATGGCAATGTAAAGAAGGTCTTGAACTATTCCTATGAGATGGATTGCTCGAGATGAGTTGAATACTTCGATGAGGATTAGGCCTACACCTAGTCAGGAAAGGGTTGGCTCTGCAGAAACTTTCGATGACAAATAGTACCGATCGATGATCAATTATAAGAATATGATGGAAGAAGCTATGATGATGAAACTATGACTCCATGATGATGACTTTGCGATAAATACTTGACCAAATGTGTTAATGGATGTGAAGAGAGAGAATACCTTCCTAGTTAAGAGGGAGTGTTGATGTATTTGTAACTTTAGAAGATATTCTGATGAGTATTATCATTTTATGTGGTTGTAACCCCATTGGGGATGTGTTTACCCTATTGTGAGATGTATTAATTGTGTCTAGACCTTGAGTTACAACCTCCATTTTAAGTAGGGAAAATAGTCCACAGTGGAACATCATGTAATGTGTATTTGGAGTCTCTCTGGGAGAAGTTGGCCCTGTTAGGGAAGACATGTGGGCCCCAGTCTTATGTTTGGTCTGTGGCTTGATAGGGTATAAATAGGGAGGCACTCTCCCTCATTTATACACACCTCATACTCTCAAGTTCTCATGAGAGAGAGAGAGAGAGAGAGAGAGAGAAAGTAGGAGAGATAGATATCTACTGAATACTTCTTATAACTACTTTTGATCATCCTACTATTATGAGGAAGTTTGCAGGGTTTTCTCCTTTATGGTTTCCTAGTGAGAATATTTGTGTCTTGTGTATATTTTATATCTTATGCATATTTCTGTACTTTTTATTATTTCATATAAAGATCCTAGATAATGTAATCAGATCTAAAGAAAAACTAACGGAAAATTGGGGATCACTGTAGGTGGTTGGGTGTTTCACTTCTAAATCTTGAATTATCTAAGAAACATCGTTTCTTGAAGGACCATGGTGAAGGTAATATCACCATATAAGAGATACGTTTGTCGCTTGAACTAGTCAATTAGGTACATCTCCCAAATATTGGTTGGATTTTAGGTTTTTAATTTATCAAGTATTTTTTTAGACATAGATCGCTTTAGATGTTCAGTTTTGTATCAAAATAGGATTCATGAGAGGGGTCTTGATGATTGATTCTTTTTGAATTTTTTTAAGGACGTGAGAATTAGCCTCAATGAATGGTAGTGGTTGAGTCTTTCACTTACGAGCCTCAAATTGCTTTTACAATTCTACATGTCCTTGAAGGATTGCAGTGAAGGTTATCTCAACACCAAGGTTTAGTTTTGTCTCTTGAATAACTCAATAATGTGAATCTCCTCAAAATTGGTTTTCTTGGTTATTATCTTATCCTTATATGGTTTCTTTTAAATATTTTATCAATAATTCAAATCCACAAATAGAAAAATGTTTAATGTAATTCCAGAAATAAAGAAATATTTTAATTCATTAGTTTAGAATTTAGGATAGGCTAGTTGACAATATATTTTGGTATTTTTAAAACTCAAGAACTTAAATTATAGACCAACTACCTCTATATTTTATTTGGATGAATGAAATTCTATTTTCATGTTGGACTTGAATCCATTAGATATAGAATTGGTTACATTGGTTTGGTAACTAAGAAATGTGTGTTTGTATCTCTTAAAGAATGGGATTATCAAAATTTAACAACCTCAACTCCTCCACATAATATTTTTTCTTAGCTCCTTGTTAAAAATTGATATAATTTTCCTCTTCCTTATGCATTTCTTGTGTGGCACTATTTTTTCATAATTTTTAAT
>LPNX010805235.1:237339-247521 GCA_001517045.1 Pseudotsuga menziesii
CTCTCCCCTACCACTAACCACCTAGAATATATCTCTCTCTCTCTCCTCCCAACTACCCCACTTCTAACTCCCTTACCACTACCCCTACTCTCTCTCCTCCCAACTTCCACACTTCTAACTCCCCTATTACTACCCCTACCCTCTCTCTCCCCCCTCCCAAATGGAACACTTCTAACTCACCTACCACTACCCATACCCTCTCTCTCTAATCCCCCCTCTCTCCATAAACCCCATATTTTAGTAGTCTCTTTCTCTCTCTACTAATCTCCCCACCCTTAACCCCCTCTCTATCTATGTCCCTCCTAATCCCCCTCCCCCAACTGATAAAAAAAAATGATATATATCTCTCCCTTTAACCCCAACCCCCCACTCCTCATTAATACCTCCCCCTCTCTATAACTTACCTAATCCACCCCAAACCCCTAAGCCCCTCGTTATCTATATATTTCTCTCCCCCAAACCCCCTCCTCCACCCAAATATCTCTCTCTCTCCCAAGTACAAGTGATATTGTTCCCTATGATCCACCTTACATCATATGATCCACCTTTTAAAATATTTTTTCTCAAGTTATAATGTCCCCTTGTTACCTATATTATGCGTATATATGCTAAGAAAAATGAGTTTTAATTGGAAACATTCATTCCTCATGTTGTGTGAGGATTTTTTAGTGAATTTTTATCTTTCAATGTTGATTTCTACAGTTCTTATTTTGAGGGACTTCATATGTCTCTAAAATATATTTCCAACGATATTGTATTACTTGCTCAAATATGTTAAGTATCATGGCCATAATCTGCATTTTAGTGATTGCATATTTTGATTATACAAAATCAAGTTCTTATGGGATTACTATATAAAAATTAGATATGAATATTGAAAATATAAAATTATCCTTTTTGTGATGTTCCCAATCTACTCTCCAACACAATTGAAATCATTGAAAACGAATAAATATTGAAGGAGAAATATCAATTTGATTAGTTATGGCTCCAAAAAAGAGAAAAAACTCTCATGGATAACATGCTTTGGAAAACCATCCTAACTCTCTCTACACCCTCATAACTAAGGGATATAATACTAGTTTTAGGTTCCTAATAGGGAAGATAATTAGATTTTCTTAAAAAAAACCTAAATACAAAAGATGAAGCACCATAAAGACAAAGAGAGATACTGTCAAAGATCATTTGTTTCATTAATGTATGCACATATAAAAACATATGAGAATGACCCTTGGTTTCAAAATTCCAATGTGTCTCTTAGATTCCCAATAAATATTCACATTTTCTCTCATAAATGTGAATAGTAAATATAATACAATAATATGCCTAACCATATGGATTAGGTTTCCAACACAATGCACCAAAACCATTTTAAAATGAAACAAAATGACATAATCCTTGATAAATGTCATAATGCAATAGATACATTATGGAATAACTATAATGAAAAATAATCATTCAAGAAAATAAGCACTAAGGAGTATCCCTGTTTAGTTTCTTCACATTCTTTGTATTACAAGTATATTTTCATCTATAGAAGTCAATATGATTTCCCATATAGTTTCTTAAGAGTTGTTTTAGTTAACATGTTGCATACTATAGAGTTTGATCAAACCTTTCAAAGTGACAATTGTCATCTTCAACAACTTCAATGTCATTTTTTCGACCCAGAACATCAATTTAATAGATTTATGTGGGTTATACTACAAATTAATAAATTATGGATGTATTTTTTTTTATTAGCTTCTTATTGGGAAATATGCTATATGGAATTCTCATTTGATGGTTCTCATACATGATTTCTTTTATGGAATAAATGTCAATAGGAATGGATAGACTGGCACAATAATTGAATTTATACATAGAATACTAACTTGCTAAGCATATGAAACTTTCTATAATTAGTGGTGGTGAGTAACAAATTTCAGCATTTAAGATAAGATATAAGATAATATAGGATAATATTATTGCATCAATGTCCAATGAATTACCATTATTTTATTCAATATATCGAGCTCAGCATTGTCATTCTTTTCACATTTTTCATTGTTTATGTTGTGTTGGTTAGACACATTAGATTCATTGAATACCCTAGAGGAATGCTCATGCTCTCAAAGTGAAATGATAATTGCCTTGTATTAATAAGGAATACTTGATTATTTGTCCCATCTTATTGGTCATGGTATGCATTTGAGTGACGACCTTTCCTAGTCTGAACGAGTGTGAAAATTGTCGTTAGAATTCATGGACTGATTTTGTTTGTCGTAATTCCTTGTCTTTTATTCTCTTTATTATTGGAAATATTTTATACTTATCAAGTATTTGTTTAATCATACATAGTTAACTATCACATGGTTTTAAATCTACATTTTCTAAGTAAAACATATTTATACTCCATATGCACTACTAGTTTCAAGATTGATTTCCAAGGTTTGAATGTTTAAGTATATAGTGAAGGTTCTAAGGGGATATATTTACGAAGGGTTGAAGTTGTTTGGAAATGTTGATTTTGGTTATAAGATGTGATATTTTTTTCACTCTTCTTTCAATTCTTCCTTCTACACAATTTACAACTTAATAGAAATCGAGCGTAAAAACAATTTATGTAGAACTATTCATGAAATTAGAATCTCAGTTCAAGTGGTTCATTAGAATATCAAATCTTTTTTACATGGAATACTTTTAAGCATGATAGTCAATATTAATCCAAACAAGGTAATCAAATAGTTGATTCTTTATCTTTAAATTCTCAGAATAAAAGTATCCAAGAAGGTCACCATTGTTTGATGCTCATGTTTTATGCTCATTAAATTGCAAGGAACCTAATGTGTTACTTGACCTTAACATCCACAACAACAAGTAAATTCCAAGGAAGGATAAATACTTATTAGATATTCATAATTCATTACATTTATTCCATATCTCCCACACCCGCACTCCTAATCCCGCTACCCCTACCCACATCTCTCTATTTCTCCTTATCCCCCTCTCCCCTACCACTAACCACCCAGAATATATATATATATATCTCCTCCCAACTACCCCACTTCTAACTCCCTTACCACTACCCCTACTCTCTCTCCTCCCAACTTCCACACTTCTAACTCCCCTATTACTACCCCTACCCTCTCTCTCCCCCCTCCCAAATGGAACACTTCTAACTCACCTACCACTACCCATACCCTCTCTCTCTAATCCCCCCTCTCTCCATAAACCCCATATTTTAGTAGTCTCTTTCTCTCTCTACTAATCTCCCCACACTTAACCCCCTCTCTATCTATGTCCCTACTAATACCCCTCCCCCTACTGCTAAAAAACCACGATATATCTCTCTCCCTTTAACCCCAACCCCCCACTCCTCATCAATACCTCCCTCTCTCGATAACTTACCTAATCCACCCCAAACCCCTAACCCCCTTGTTATCTATATATTTCTCTCCCCCAAACCCCCTCCTCCACCCAAATCTCTCTCTCTCTCTCTCTCTCTCTCTCTCTCTCTCTCTCTCCCAAGTACAAGCAATATTGTTCCCTATGATCCACCTTACATCATATGGTCCACCTTTTAAAAGATTTTTTCTCAAGTTATATTTTCCCCTTGTTACCTATATTATGTGTGTATATATGCTAAGAAAAATGAGTTTTAATTGGCAACGTTCATTCCTCATGTTGTGTGAGGATTTTTTAGTGAATTTTTATCTTTCAATGTTGATTTCTACAATTCTTATTTTGAGGGGCTTCATATGCCTCTAAAATATATTTCCAATGATATTGTATTACTTGCTCAAATATGTTAAGTATCATGGCCATAATCTGCATTTTAGTGATTGCATATTTTGATTATACAAAATCAAGTTATTATGGGATTACTATATAAAAATTAGATATGAATATTTAAAATATAAAATTATCCTTTTTGTGATGTGCCCAATATACTCTCCAACACAATTGAAATCATTGAAAAAGAATAAATATTGAAGGAAAAATATCAATTTGACTAGTTATGGCTCAAAAAAAAAAAAAAATTCTCCACAAGCACATTTTATTCTTGGATTTTATGAATTTATAGTTGTATTTATTCATGTATTCTTCTTCAAACTTGTGAATTCTCCTAGCAAGGAGTCTTCCTAAAAATGAATTTAAAATCCTCTTTAATTTTCCCAACAAGTGATTCAACTAGGTAATTAAATCCCCCCAACAAGAGAAAAAACTGTCATGGATAACATGCTTTGGAAAACCATCCTAACTCTCTCTACACCCTCATAACTAAGGGATATAATACTAGTTTTAGGTTCCTAATAGGGAATATAATTAATTTAAAAAAAAAATCCTAAATACAGAAGATGAAGCACCACAAAGATAAAGAGAGATATCGTTGTTGAGGCCTGGAAAATCGCAGGCGGCAACAGTAAGGGATTCTCCCCAATCAACGTTCCCAACTAGCCCGTTGACTGTTTGGTATAGGGAATCCGTTCGGTTTGTGGTTCGGCTACCGTAGGTCAAGTAACAAAACAAAGGCTTTACCGGTTGCGGCCCGGTCCACCGAGTTTTTTGTGTTTTGACTTAAGATATGAAATGCAAGTGCCTAACTAAATGCAGGGTGATAAAGATGCCAGGAGCAGTCACAATGTGATGCGTAGGTTCTTACCTCTCGTCTTATGGCTCATAGGCATCCAAATCGCATACAACAAAAAAAAAACGGACTGACTCTCTAAACTATCCCTAGGGAGCAGAATTATCATATTGGGTGAATAATACAATCAGTACATGCATTGTGAAATGTTTCAGATAGCTGAGACTTCCTTCCAAAACACATGAACACTCTAAAATATATTTCAACAACCAGATAGCTGATTATTTATGAACAAGCCACTATTACTCACCATGGAAACAACATCATGGAATAAACTTAAGAATATTCCAGCAAGAACATAGGTTCAAAAATTAGAACATTCTCACAGTTAAAGAGTCATAGATGAAAACGAAATAGTTCCTCTTCACATTGCTCCTTTAAATACATGTGACGCATTCCGTATTGCACCTCTTCCAGCAAGAAAAAATTTGCAGTCTCTAATGTAAAACGAAGTAGTTCCTCTTACAATAGATGATTTACAAAAATTTTTGGGGAAAAAGCCCCCTCTCCTTCCTACTTTCAAATATTTAAAATACTATATCCAATCCTTCAGGCTGCCCCCAGACGTGTGGCTTTTCCGTTGCCCAAACGTTTCTGATCCCCCATCTTTCAACGCACATTCATGATTGGTTGGGTAACTGCCGGGCCTTTCAGAACTCCGTGTTTGCTATTAAACGGTTCGTCTTCCTCTACGCCGTGACATTTTGATCGCTCCTCCGTGCTCACCTGCAATCGATCGACAAGCATCATCCACTGGGATTACATTATAAAACAAAATATTCAGATCTACTCATGGAACAACAGCCCGCAAGGAAATCACCAGGTGCCGATACCACTACCTCGATCATGGCGGGAAACTTACTAAAGGCTCAACAATAATTACATCGGATGGGAAGACCACTCCCCAGGTGGGAAACATCATTAATTGGATGTCGAAAGGATGGTACGTCAGAAGCTGAAAGGATCTCCCAGCCGAAACGACGGACGAGACAAAGGCTGAAGGTAAGAGACGAGGGCAGGAGGAGGCTAAGTCAGACGTCGGTAGACATTAGAATGGGAAGTTAAAAGAAACTCCCAGCCGAAACGACGGATGAGTCAGGGCTACGGGCCACACGATGAGGGCAGGAGGAGGCTAAGTCGGACGTCGGCAGACATTAGAATCGGAAGTTAAAAGAAACTCCCAGCCGAAACGGCGGATGAGTTAAGGATATGGGCCAATGATTTAAGGTTAACATGAATCGAACGTCGGGGAGATTTAGAGAGTCGGACGCTAAAACGATCTGAGAGCCGCAACGGCGGTGAAACAGAAAAATCACAGCTTCTGATCTGAAATTGAGAAGAGGCCCGATCGTAATAAAAATTCAAGTGTTCAAACAGTTTTAAGGATCAGGCACAGCTAGGTTCGATTTTTCTCCGAAAAGGCAACTCTGAGGAACAAAGATTTTCTTTTTTTCGACCAGTAAACCATACATCCACGACTCAAACCGAAACTGAACACGGCATAAATAAGCTGGCTGACATCCATCTTCAAAGTGAAACTAAAGGAAGACAAGCCCGCGAGGCTCAAGAATTTAACGATCAAACCAAACAAAATATGAGGAGGGGCCCCGAAAATAAAATTAAAATTGGGGAGAAAAGTTGCAGCAGCAACAACTGGCGATTTCCTGGTGAACCTAGATCTCTGGGTGACTTTTCTTTGAGTAGCAGACTATTTCACAACAAAATGCATCAAATGAATTCTTCCAGCTATCCGGATTTCTCAAATGACCGAAGTGTGTACCTTAATCATTGATACTAGTCCAACTTAGGGAAGTGGGAACCGAGACCTTCAAGTCCAGATAACTCTGTCGAGGCCAGAGTATGAGTTTCATTATTACCTCTGTCTTTAGGTAGCTAACAGCGTGGACACCACAGGATTGTAGCAGATAGTAAACAACAGTATTCGTTTGTTCCTCGTTCCCATGCCATTTTAGCACTTTTGTGCTTTTGGACTTTTTTCCTTTTCAATCTGAGTCCTTCTGTATGCCTTTCTTACTAAATTTTAATTCAGGATCCTCTATCCCATAGTGTCCTTTTGTGTGAGTGGTGTACTTCAAGTTTCGGCTCACGGACGGAGAGGATCTTTTGGCAATTTAGTGCTTATGGTTCAGCACCCGCTTTGATATATGACACTTTTATAGAAGTCTTTTGACTCTTTATTTGCCTTTTGGCATTCATTTCTTGGCATGGGATCATTTATGTTCAATACACTGTTCACCTTGCTTCTTTCCATGGGTCCTTTGCTGTTGCTCCTTAGAACATTTTAAATGTGAAGTGGATGGAGCCCCGGCATAGTACTCCAGACTCCTTGAATCCGTTTTATTTTACAGGGGTTAAGCAGGACTTCAATGCACACAGAATTTTATTCGAGAAAACTATTAGGATGGAAGCATTCATTTAGCAATACACAGGCTGGCACTCAACATATTTGCTATTCCCAGAAAAGATCTTAATATCCTCCAATAACCGCAAGCTCGTCCCCTTTATTGAAAATCAACAACTCAAATTTAAACCAAAAGAAAACATGACTCGAAAACAAACAAACAGCTTATTTATATATAAGAGAGAAAAACTCAAGGAAAACTCAAGAAAAATAAGGCTTGAGAACCAAACCATTAACTGGTAAGTTCTCCTCCCATCCTTGTAAATCTTGCAGCTTATAAGTAGCAGGGCCAAGTTTTGCTAAGATTTGAAACGGGCCTATCCACAACTGCTGGAACTTAGTATGCTTTCCCTTCTCATCATGGGGATGATCCCACTTGAGAACTAGGTCTCCTACTTCCAAGTCCTTTTTCCCAGCTTTATGTTTGTCAAACCATCTTTTTACTACATCCTGCTGTTGCTTAAAACGTTCTTTGGCCTTGGATCTGGCCTCCTCTGCCTTTAGGAGATTATATATTCTCATTTGTAAGACTTCACTCTCCAACCTACTAGACTCTTGAGCCAAAATGGAAGACGGTAGCATGATATTAGGAGGCAGGATGGCTTCCTTACCGTACACAAGGGTATAGGGTGACACTCCTATTGCAGACTTGGGGGTGACTCTGTCAGCCCACAGGGCGTTGGGTAAGGCTGAGTGCCAACTTCTCTGGTTTTCGATTACAGTCTTGTTTAGAATTCTAATGAGGTTTTTATTAGAGGATTCAGCCAGGACATTCCCTTGCGGATAGTAGTTAGCAGAATAATGTAATTTTATCCCTTTATCATGAGCAAATGCAGTCAATTTAATCGATGAAAAGTATTTAGCATTATCAAAAACTAACGCAATTGGAACTCCAAACCTGGTCATGATATGATCTTGTAGAAAGCTAATGACTTCGTCTTCGTTTATCTTGCGCAGTGGGATAGCTTCGACCCAGTGAGTGAAATAGTCCGTCGCAGTAAGAATGTACTTGTGCAGCAGGGAAGAATTCGGTTTTATCTCTCCAATAATGTCCAGCCCCCATTGCTCAAATGGTTCCGTGATCATCACAGGATTTAAGGGCGCTGCTGCTTTAGGCTGTCTCCCACCACACCTTTAACAAATATCACATGTCCTGACATGTGCATGTGCATCTTTAAAGAGTGTCGGCCAATAGTAACTAGCTCTAAGGATTTTGTGGGCTATAGCGTCCCCTGAATAATGTCCCCTAGCCGGACCATCATGTAATTCAGACATTACTTTCTCAGCATCCTCTTTCTCCAAGCATCTCAGGAGGACTCCATTGTAGTTCTTTCTGAATAATACGCTTTCTATGATTTGGTAGGAAGCTGATTTCAAACACAGAGCTCTCCTTTGTTTTGAACTCCAATGTTCTGGAAACAGCCCTGACTGCAAGTAATGCACAAGGTCTCTATACCAGGACTCAGGAGCTGTGAACAAAGGACATACATCCATTACATGCAATTCGGATTCATCTTCCCATGCTTGTTCTTCATTGTTTCTGCTTCCAGTCATCAATTTGCATAATCCTTGACCTTTCACTATAGAGGCTGGCTTGAATTCAAGGTCGTATTCTTGAAGAGCTGTTACCCAGTTGCCCCTTCTTTCTCCTAACTCTTTCTAAATGAGAAGGGATCTTACAGCTGGGTAAGGGACTATTACCTTGGTTCGATTTTTTAATATGTAAGGCCTGAATTACTTTACTACCTTAAATACTATGTAAGCCTGCTTATCAATGGCTGGGTAGTTTAATTCAGCCCCTTGAAGCCCAGTTCTCATGAAAGAGATTGGGAATTCATCACCCCCATCCTCTTTTTGTGTAAGCACGACTGCCAATGAATCATAGGATGCAAATGTGTACATAATAAAGTATTTACCAAAGTTTGGACTTTTCAGGGAGGGAGCATGTGCAACATCAGTCTTGATTTTGCTGAAAGAATTCTTTTTGGTTTCGGTCCACTTAAACTGTGCATTTTTCTTGACCATCTGTTGCAGTGGCTTAACAGTCTGGGCAAAATCAGGCACAAACCTTCGTACAAATTTATTGTTCCCATGAAATATTGCATTCCCTTTTTATTATGGGGCATAGGGATTTGTTCAATGGCCTTAATTATTTCTGGGTCTATAGATATGCCTCTCTTTGAAACTATATGCCCCAGTAACTTTCCCTCTGTGACCGCAAAAATGCACTTCTTAGGATTGAGGGAAATGCCATATTTCCGGCAGCGTTCGAAAATTTGCTTCAGGTGGAACGCATGCTCCCCTCTTTTCTTCGAAAATATTGTGATGTCATTAAGGTATACCACAACACTTCGTCCAATCAGTCCACGGAAAGATATGTCCATAGCTCTCTGAAATGTCGCTCCAGCGTTAATCAGTCCAAAAGGCATCCTTCTATAGGAAAAAGTCCCCCATTTAGTTCTGAACGTTGTCTTCAATATATCTTCCTCAGCTACTAACACTTGGTTGTAACCAGAGAACCCGTCTAACAATGAAAACAATTCAGAACCGGAAACCATCTGTAGCAACTGCTCCATGGGAGGCACCAGATAGTTGTCTTTATCTGAGGCGCGGTTTAAGTTTCTGAAGTCCATGCACAGTCTGATTTCTCCCGATATTTTTCTAACTGGCACTAAATTTGACACCCACTCAGAGTATCTGACTTTAAAAATAATTCTAGCGTCCAACAATTTCTTCACTTCACTCTAGATTAGTGGTTCCAACTTCGGGTGCATCTTCCTCAATGGCTGCTGATATGGCTTGACGCCTGCTTTAATAGGGACGATATGCTTGATGATGTTGGTGTCATAGGTTTTCAAATCTTCGTACATCCATGCAAAAATGTCTTTATATTGTTTAAATAGGTAGACGAATTTGTCTCTTTCTACTGGCGAACAACATTTGCCGAGATTCACGAACTTAGGATTGTTCTCAGTCCCCAAATTTATCAGCTCGAACTGTAGAGTTGAGCTGTGCGTCTTCACGTTAGTGGGTCTTCTGAACTTTTCATTCAAGTCAAACATCTTCTCTAACGTTCTGACCCCTTTAGGAATGAAATTATCATATTTCATCTCAGCCTGATGTTCCTCAT
>LPNX010805235.1:247634-270516 GCA_001517045.1 Pseudotsuga menziesii
AATCTACATGAAAGGAAATGTTTATTATTTTGTGGATCAATAAGGACACATCCAGCCCCCGACCCTTCTAATGTCTTTGAGCCATCAAAAAATAAAGTCCAAAAATCATTAACTACTGAAAATGAATCTATTCCTACTGCTAAGTCTACTATGTTACAGTCAATCTCATCAGCCTGAGAAAATCGAAGGAGATCAGGCTGGGTGTCAGATGTGTCGCTGGCCTCCTCCGCTTGATAGTTCCCTAGTTCCAGTTTGAGAAAATAGTTTCCCAACACAGGTTTGACCGATATATTCTTCTCATCCAGTTGAGTAACATTGTACTTCATGTGAGGTTCTCTCAACACCTTAATCTGATTGGGAATTCCTTTGTACGACAACCACAGGTGCGACCAATCTGAGGCGAAATATCCATTCAATTTAGCTGACCAATCTCTGCTCAGGACCAGGCCGTAAGCGTCTGGTATATCAGCCACCACGATGTTAATAACCTGGCATACTTTGTCATTTGATGCCAGATGGATTAGAACGTCCTCCATCTCACCAATTACCTTAATGTCTGTCCTATCCAATTGCACCACCCTCCACATGGTTGGATTAAACTGCCCATTGATTTTCTTACATACTGATATGGGCATGACATTAATTGACGCCCCTGAGTCTACTAGACAATTGTGAACGTTATGATTAAAAATTTCAAACGTCAGGAGGAAGGGTGGCTGTTTAGCTTTAGACTTACCTCCAGTGCTAGCTTCTCCAATTTCTTCTTTGTCCAGAGGTTGATTGTCAGTAGGCCGCTCCTCTTTTGATGTTTCCAGCGCTTTCAAAAACCTTTCCTTTTGTTGAGGTACTTTGCACATTTCAAACAGAGGGACGTTTGCCTTTATCTTTTTTAAATCTTCAACGTCATATTCTATTTGTTGTTTAATGGACTGAGATTTATCAGCATTCACCTTTTCTTTGTTTAGTTCAGGAAACATTCTGTTCTGCTTAGGATCTTGGCTGGTAATAGTGAATTCTGGAGTCTTATCAGCCACGGATTTATCTTGAAATTTCTTCTTGATATTTCTTTGCAGCCTTCTGATCTTTGGGAGTAAAAGACTGTCATTGCTAACAGTCCCTTGACTTCTAGTTGTCACGTTAGCCTCCCTGATATCTTTGTGTTTTTTAGTTATATCTTCTTCTGCATCGAGTAAGGAGACAGAACTCCATAATGCCATAGTCTCTTCTTCCTGTTCCTTTGTAGAAGTAGAAGCAGCATTTTCTTTCTTTTCATCATCATCTTCTTCCGTTAGTCTCGAATCCAACATCTGATTCATAACTAACGTCATTGAATTTATCCATTGTGGACAGTTCCTTTCGGAGTGAGGCTGCTGGTGGAAGGTGCATAAATTTTCCATCCCTATCTCTATCAGATTCATAGGCGCAGTATTGTGAGGAGTAGGTTGGGACTGATTGTTTTCCTCCCTTTTCTTATAATAGGGCCTGTAGGACTTCTGTGTTTCCTTCTCTTTCTCCAAGTCTATGATCTTATTAGACATATTTTGCATCATTTTGGCCATACTTTCATAATCTGGTGCTTTCTCCTCTTTAGTCTTAGTGAACAATAAATTTTTCCTTCTCTCTCGTGATTGTTTGGGGTAATCTTCAATACTCTCTCTTTCAGCCTCCACCACTTCTGCTTCTTCATAGGTTTCTGTCAAAGTAGGCTTGGCCCTACCTTTCGCAAACATGGACAGATTAGGACCAAAGCTGAAGTATAGTACTCAATTAGTACTTTGTCTGAAGGCTTATCTTTTTCAGAAAAGTTCTTAAGATATGCTGCGAACCTTTGTGTGAAACTGTGTACTTTTTCCTTTTTCTCTTTCTTCAGTGCACATAGTCCTTTCATAAGGGCTGCATGAGTCTTTTGAACTACATACTTACTTCTGAAAATTCTCTCGAAAGTATCCCAATCCAGGATAGAATTAGTAGGAAACCCAAAGTACCAAGATGCAGCAGCTCCTTTGAGGGTATGCGGGAAAAGTCTGCACACTACATATTCATGTTCCCCAGCCCTCAGACCTTCTATTTCCAAGTAGAAACTTTGTAGGTGATCGTCCACTAGGATCTTCTCATTGGGGTCAAATTTAGGCAGTAACTTCTCAAAGGCTTGAGGTAGGTCATGCAAAGGGGGAGTCAGGTTTAGGGGTGACCTGGCTTTCCATGCAGGTGGTGGATTCGGTGGATTGGGAGGAGGTTGATTGGCATTAACACCGGCCATGAGTTGAGGTGGAGAGTGAGGAGTTGAACCAACAGGGGTGTGAATAGGAGAAATATAAGGGGTTTCTGGGCCTTCTTGATTCAAAGGTAGCTCAACTTCTTGCAAAGCAGTCTCTACAAGTTCTTCCCAGTCTCCAACCAACAATGAATCTTCTGCTATAGGACGGTCTTTCTTCTTGTACTCTCTTCTAGGTAAGTCAGGGATGATTGGCAACCCTCCAAGCTTCTTTACGTATGCCCGGGTGTGTCTTCCTAGGTCATTAACTACCTCGTTACCAACAACATATAGATGTTCTCTTTTTTCTTCTTTTGGAATTGGATTACGCGGTCCACTACTTTCATAACTGTAACCACCGGAATAATCTCGGGAAAACGGGTTTCCTCGGCCAGCCATGCACTGGCGGCCCTCCTTCTAGCGCCAAAACTGTTGAGGCCTGGAAAATCGCAGGCGGCAACAGTAAGGGATTCTCCCCAATCAACGTTCCCAACTAGCCTATTGACTGTTTGGTATAGGGAATCTGTCCGGTTTACGGTCCGGCTACCGTAGGTCAAGTAACAAAACAAAGGCTTTACCGGTTGCGGCCCGGTCCACCGAGTTTTTTGTGTTTTGACTTAAGATATGAAATGCAAGTGCCTAACTAAATGCAGGGTGATAAAGATGCCAGGAGCAGTCACAATGTGATGCGCAGGTTCTTACCTCTCGTCTTATGGCTCATAGGCATCCAAATCGCATACAACAAAAAAAAACGGACTGACTCTCTAAACTATCCCTAGGGAGCAGAATTATCATATTGGGTGAATAATACAATCAGTACATGCATTGTGAAATGTTTCAGATAGCTGAGACTTCCTTCCAAAACACATGAACACTCTAAAATATATTTCAACAACCAGATAGCTGATTATTTATGAACAAGGCACTATTACTCACCATGGAAACAACATCACAGAATAAACTTAAGAATATTCCAGCAAGAACATAGGTTCAGAAATTAGAACATTCTCATAGTTAAAGAGTCATAGCTGAAAATGAAATAGTTCCTCTTCACATTAATCCTTTAAATAAATGTGACGCATTCTGTATTGCACCTCTTCCAGCAAGCAAAAATTTGCAGTCTCTAATGTAAAACGAAGTAGTTCCTCTTACAATAGATGATTTACAAATTTTTCCAGGGAAAAAGCCCCCTCTCCTTCCTACTTTCAAATATTTAAACTACTATAGCCGACCCTTCGGGCTCCCCCCAGACGTGTGGCTTTTCCGTTGCCCAAATGTTTCCGGTCCCCCATCTTTCAACGCACATTCATGATTGGTTGGGTAACTGATGGGCCTTTCAGAACTCCGCGTTTGCTGTTAAACGGTCTGTCTTCCTCTACGCCGTGACATTTTGATCGCTCCTCCACGCTCACCTGCAATCGATCGACAAGCAACATCCACTGGGATTACGTTATAAAACAAAATAGTCAGATCTACTCATGAAACAATCAGCCCGCAAGGAAATCACCAGGCGCCGATACCACTACCTCGATCATGGCGAGAAACTTACTGAAGGCTCAACAATACTTACATCGGACAGGTAGACCACTCCCCAGGTGGGAAACATCATTAATCAGACGTCTGAAGGATGGTATGTTAGAAGCTGAAAGGATCTCCCAGCCGAAACGGCGGACGAGACAAAGGCTGAAGGCAAGCGACGAGGGCAAGAGGAGGCCAAGTCGGACGTCGGCAGACATTAGAATCAGAAGTTAAAAGAAACTCCCAGCCGAAACGGAGGACGAGTCAGGGCTACGGGCCACACGACGAGGGCAGGAGGAGGCTAAGTCGGACGTCGGCAGACATTAGAATCAGAAGTTAAAAGAAACTCCCAGCCGAAACGGCGGATGAGTCAGGGCTACGGGCCAACGATTTAAGGTTAACACGAATTGAACGTCGCGGAGATTTAGAGAGTCGGACGCTAAAATGATCTGAGAGCCACAACGGTGGCGGAATAGAAAACTCACAGCTTCTGATCTGAAATTGAGAAGAGGCCCGATCGCAAGAAAAATTCAAGTGTTCAAACAGTTTTAAGGATCAGGCACAGCTAGGTTCGATTTTTCTTCGAAAAGGAAACTCTGAGGAACAAAGTTTTTCTTTTTTTCGACCAGTAAACCATACATCCATGAATCAAACCGAAACTGAACACGGCATAAAGAAGCTAGATGACATCCATCTTTAAAGTGAAACGAAAGGAAGACAAGCCCACGAGGCTCAGGAATTTAACGATCAAACCAAACAAAAGATGAGGAGGGGCCTTGAAAATAAAATTAAATTTGGGGAGAAAAGTTGCGGCAGTAACAACCGTCAAAGCTCATTTGTTTGATTAATGTATGCACATATAAAAACATATGAGAATGACCCTTGGTTTCAAAATTTCAATGTGTCTCTTAGACTCCCAATAACTATTCACATTTTCTCTCATAAATGTGAATAGTAAATATAATACAATAATATGCCTAACCATACGGATTAGGTTCCCAACACAATGCACCAAAACCATTGTAAAATGAAACAAAATGGCATAACCCTTGATAAATGTCATAATGCAACAAATACATTATGGAATAGCTATAATGAAAAATAATCATTTAAGAAAATAAGCACTAAGGAGCATCCCTATTTAGTTTCTTCACATTCTTTTTATTACAAGTATATTTTGATCCATAGAAGTCAATATGATTTCCCATATAGTTTCTTAAGAGTTGTTTTAGTTAACAGGTTGCATACTATAGAGTTTGATCAAGCCTTTCAAAGTGACAGTTTTCATCTTCAACAACTTCAATGTCATTTTGTCAACCCAGAACAACCATTTAATAGATTTATGTCGGGTTGTTGAGGCCGATAAAATTGCAGGCAACAACAGTAAGGGATTCTCCCTAGTAAACGTTCCCAACTAGCCTGTTACTATTTGGTATGGGGAATCTGTCCGGTTTGTGGTTCGGCTACCATAGGTCAAGTAACAAAAATAAAAGGTTTTACCGATTGCGGCTCGGTCCACAGTGTATGTTTTAGTTTTTATATTTAAGTATGAGATGCAAGTTCCTATCTAAGAATGCAGATTGATAAAGAATACAAGGAGTGGTCACAATGTGATGCGTAGGTTCTTACCTCTCGTCTTAAAATCTCTCACATCTAAATCACACACAGCAACAAAACTAAAACTAACTATCTAACCTATCCCTAGGGAGCAAGATTATCATTCATTAATGAGTAATGTGTTTTGCACATGCATTAAGAAAAATCATAAATAGTTGATACTTCTTTCAAAAAACATGAACATTGAAAGATATTTGAACAACCAGATAACCAATTGTTTATGAGCAACATTCATTACTCATAGTGGAAAATTCATCGAATAAACTACAGAATATTCATATAAGAACATAGGTTCAAAGAGTTAGAACGTTCTTACAGTTCATGGACACACAAGACTGAAAACGAAATAGTTCACATTCAGCAAATCCATGGCACAACATTTGAAAAATTCCACAAAGATTTCTCCAACAGGAAACTTGTAATCTCTTTATGAAAAAGGAAATAGTTCTTCTTACATCAGATTCTCACAAATCTACATGGGAAAAAGTCCTATATTCCCTCTAACTTTCCTATATTTAAACAAAATAGCAAAACCCTTGGGCTGCCCCCCTGGGTGACCTTTGGGCTCCCCCAACCGTTTAATTTCACAATTTTTTCCTTTTGTGAGTGCTCATGATTCATATAATGCGTTACATTTTCGATTAAGACTTATAAGTACTTCATAAAATGGGACCAGCTCAGTAACTTATGAACCTTTTCCAATCCTGGGCCCTTGCTGCTATCGATTCTGCTTTGTCTTTTATTTTTCCTTTTTAAGATCCTGTTGATCTCAGAACATCTCTTCCTATCACTTTTCAGCCAACTCCCTTCTGCTTTGTCCTTCTTCACAATAGAAATCATCAAACTGGGTCTGGAGAATCTTCTAAGTCCATCTGCAATTAAAAAGAAAAATTCACCGTTAATTTGGATAGCATCTTTTCAAAAAAAGTAAACCATACTAACAATAAAACTAATCATCAAAAGTGAGGCCTTGTACTGCGCTCTTGTCGTGAAAACCCCAAAATGATAAAAGCATCTGAAACCTCTGCCGTCCATAAAATAAGGTAAGAACACACACAAAACGACGGGAAAAACCCTCACCAGTGGGAAAACTAAGCATCAGGCAGATAAAACTCCTCATCGGTGAATGTAAAAGCTACAAGTTAGAAGGTTAGTTCACTAAGTTGCCGCAATGGCGAAAACCAGAAAGACTAAGGATCCCAGGTCAACATAAAAAGTTGGCGAAATAAAGCATTAAAAGCTGCCGCATTGGAGATCAGAACAACTATAGCATCGAATGGTCAGCTTGCTAAGGAGCCCAAATGATAGAATTCACATGGACTAAGGGTTCCGCAGCAAAAAGAAAACATCGGTGAAAGTCAGGACAAACCATCGGTGAATGGAACAGCTAAGCATCAAGCCATTAGTTCATTGAGGAGCCACAATGATGGGTAACAATCAAAATATGGATTCTACAATCCAATGAAAACTCCAGCGATTGGAAACTTTAAGACTACGGATCGGAAAAATAAAATAAGGATCTCTGCAGCGTCGGTAAGATAAACAACAAGGTTTCCAAAATGGTGTCATCGCTTGAGATTATAACTCTAAACAATTGTCAAACAACATCCCGATAGTGAAAAAAAAAATCATCGCAAGGCAAAAGTTCGAACCAATAAAACCACAGAATCGGTGGATTTAAACTTATCCAATGGTCCATTCTCCATTCATGCTATGAAACGATGGTGATACAAGAGACTAATGCTCCAACTGCTAGTTAAAAAATATTCCAATACAATAAAAAGCATAGTCATCGAAAACAATCAAAGGTCTAAACAATAAAAACCACAGAATCGATGAGGATTAAAACTGTCCGTCGGGTCATTCATCATTTAGTTTCTGCAACATCGGCTATGTAGGGAACTACGGCCCCGAATCAAACCTCAAACGACTTTTGATAGTGTTAAATAAACATCGCAAATTAAATAGTTGATCAATAAACCAAGGAATCGGTGACAATCAAAACTATCCATTGGGTCATTCATTATTTATCCTCTACAACGACAGTTGCATAGAGAACTATGGCCACGATTCATGTTCAACTAACCTCCCTAAAACCAAATAAAAAAAATGTTAAGTTTTGAAAGACTTCGATGGTGCATTGATAGAAGTAGTTTGTTTCTTCTCCGACACCACGGCTGCAAAGAGAACTAAAACTTTGATTCCAACAGAAATAGACTTTCGATAGCACTGAAAGAAATCATTCAGATCAAAGGACAACATTTTCAAATCGAACTTTAAACTCCATGACCCAAAGCATTTGCAGACACAACAATATTTCAAAAAGCATGAAAACAGTTGACCTCAAAACAATCCAAACTGTAGCAGAGGGAAAAACAAAAAAGAGTTCATGAATCCAAACCATTTTAGGCAAGATCAAATCAAAGGGGGTCCAAAATTTTAAATTTTTTGGGGAAAACAGTTGCAGCTGCAACAATTGGTGACTACCTGGTGAACCCAGATCTCTGGACAACTCCTTCCTTGAGTAATAGACTGTTTGACAATAAAGCCAACATGTTGAATTCTTCTAGATGTCTAGATTTTCCAAATGGCAAATGTATGTACTTTTAATCATTGATGATAGTCCAATTAGGAAAATGGAAACCAGGATTTCAAAGTCAAGATAACGTTTTTGAGGCCAGGAATATGAGTTTCATTTATTACCTCTGTCTTAAGGTAGTTTCCAGCTCGGATAACACAGGATTGTAACATATGGTAAATAGAAATATTCATTTGTTCCTCATTCCCATGCCATTTTGCACTTTTTTGTGCTTTTGGACTTTTGTCCTTCATGAGTCCTCCTGCATGTCTTTCTTTCTGAATTTTTATTCAGGATCCTCTATCCATAGTGTCCTTTTGTGTGAGAGATGTATTTAATTTTCAACTCATGGATGGAGAATAACTTTGGCAACTTTGTAGTCATATGATTTAGTACTTCGTTTTGATACATATAGCTTTCTTAGGAGATTTTTGACTCTTATTTTCCTTTTGTCTTTCAATTCTTGGCATGGGATTATTTATATATAATATATTGTTTACCTTACTTCCTTTCCATGAGTTTTTTGTTCTCACCCCCTAAGACATTTTTAAATGTGAGATGGATGGAGCCTTGAAATAGTATTCCAGACTTTTGATCCTGAGTTATTTTACAAGGATTAAGTAGGACTTCAATGTGTTCATAGCCATTCAGGAAAACTGTTAAACTAGAAAAAATTCCTTCAGATAACAAAATAGTACACAGTATTATAATCAAGGATTTCAGTTAATCCAGAATTCATATGCACTCCATGCAACCAAAAGTTTGCCTCTTTTTATTGAAATCAATCAAAATCTAAACTAAAAACAACAGAAGTAAAGTAAATAAAAAATAAACAACCGAATCAATTTATTTATGTACAAGATAATCAAGAAAATAAAAAGCATCAAGAAAAATAAAATTGGAGAACTAAACCACTAATTGGTTAGTTCTCTGCCAACCCCTATAAATATGGAAATTTGTAAGTTAAGGGGCTAGTCTTGACTACAAAATGAAAAAGACCTAACCATTATCAAAAAATACATTTACTAGTCTTGAAAAAACTATATCTGAAATTGAAACTGCTATTTTACAATCAATCTCATCAGCTTGTGAAAACTGAAAGAGATCGAGCTGGGTGTCTGATGTACTGCTAGATTCTTTCTCTTGGTAGTTTCCCGGTTCTAGTTCAATTAAATGATTTCCCAACACCAAATTCACTGGTTCATTTTTTTCTTCCAATTGTGTAACATTGTACTTCATGTGAGGCTCTCTTAATATTTTAATCTGATGTGGGCTTCCATTATGAGGCAACCAAAGATGTGACCAATCTGATTAGAAGTATCCATTCAGCCTTGTTGACCAGTCTCGATTTAAAACAAGTCCATAAACATAAGAGATATCTGCTACTACAATATCAAATACTGGCATACCTTTTTATTGGCAGATAAGCAAATCAAGACATCTTCCATTTCCCCAACTACTTTCACATTGGTCCTGTCTAGCTGAGTAACCTGCCAGGTAGTTGGTTTAGGTTGTCCATTGATCCTTTTGCAGACTGATAATGGCATAACATTGACTGCTGACCCTGATTCTACTAAGAAATTGTGCACATTATGGTTTAAAATCTCAAAAGTCAAGAGGAAAGGTGGGGTTTTAAACCTAGTCTTACCTCCCGTACTTGCTTCGGTAATTTCTTCTGCAGGATGGTTGTTAGTTGGAAGCTACTCCTCTGTTACTTTAAGTGCTTTTAACAACTTTTCCTTTTGTTGAGGCACATTGCACATTTCAAATAATGAAATATTTTCCTTTACCTTTTTGATATCCTCCACAATGTCATACTCCATCTTATGTTCTATGAGATTCATTTTTTCATTATCAAGATTCTCCTCGGTAGGCTTAACAGGGATGTTGATTTTCTTCGGATCTTGACTGGTAATGGTAAATTCAGGAATTTCGTCAGCGATGTTGCTCTTACGTAGCTTCTTCACATTCTCTTGCAATTTCTTAATTTCTGAAAGTATTGAATTATCTTTATCCAACAAACCCCGACTTCTTGTTGACACATTCATTTCTGCTATTTCTTCTTGTTCCAATGAACCTTCTTCTGTATCAAAAAGTGAGACACAATCCCATAACACTAAAGCATCATCCTCTTGTTTTTTTGTAGACTTACCACCCTTTTCTTCCTCCTCATCAGCCTCAGTTAGTTTTGAGTCCAGCAGCTGATTCATTACTAATGTCATTGAATTTATCCATTGAGGACAATTTTTTTCAGAATGGGGTTGCTGATGAAAGGTGCAAAATTTATCCATACCTACCTCCGTTAAGTTCATTGATGCAGGACTATGTGAGGGAGGTTTGGATTGATTGTTATCCTCTCTTCTCTTGTAGTACAACTTATAATATTTCTGAGCTTCCTTCTCCTTTTCCAAATCTATTATTCTGTTGGAAAGCTTCTGCAACATCTTTACCATCCCTTCAAAGTCATGTGAATGTTCCTCCTTAGGCTTAGATAGTAATAAGGCTTTCTTACCAAAAGTTTTCTCTCTTGACTGCTCAGGATAATCTTCTATGCTTTCTTTTTTAGCTTCTACTCTCTCAGCTTCTTCATAAGTCTCTGACAATGTAGGTTTGACTTGCACCTTGGAAAACATGGCTAAGTCAGGCCCTAAAGCTGAAGTATAATGTTCAATTAGTACTTTATCAAAGGGCTTATCAGCTGCAGAAAAGTTCTTAAGATAAGCAGAAAACCTTTGGGTGAAACTATGCACCTTTTCTTTTCTTTGTTTCTTCAAAGCACATAAACCTTTCATTAGTGCTGCATGGGTTTTCTAGTCTGCATATTTATTCTGAATATTCTTTCAAAAGTATCCCAATTTGGGATTGAGTTTCCAGGAAGAGAAAAATACCATGAAGCTACTGCTCCTTTAAGGGTATGTGGAAAAAGTCTGCAGACTACATCTTCGCGTTCTCCATCCCTCAATCCTCTTATGGCCAAGTAGAAACTTTGCAAATGATCATCTACTAAAATATTCTCACTTAGGTAAAACTTGGGCAGCATTTTCTCAAAATCCTGAGGTAAGTCATGCAAAGGAGGTGTTAGGTTCAAAGGAGATTTAGATTTCCAAGCAGGTGGTGGATTTGGTGGGTTGGGTGGCTGATTTGCGTTTACGCCTGCCATGAGTCAGGGTGGAGAGTGAGGTGGTGAATGAATAGGAGTATTAACATGTGAACAGTAAGGTGTATCTGGGCCTACTTGATTCAAAGGTTGTACAACTTCCTGTAAGGTTGTTTCTACAAGTTCTTCCAAATCTCCAACCAACACTGAGTCTTCCAATATAAGGAAATATTTCTTTTTATATTATCTTTGGGGTAAGTTAGGGATAATCGCTAATCCTCCAATATTATTCACATATCCCCTAGTATGTCTTCTCAAATCATTCACTACTTCATTATTGAAAGAATACAAATGCTCTTTACCCTTCTCTTCAGGAATTGGATTGGGAAACAAGCTGCTCTCAGAACTGTTACCGGTTGAGTAATTTCAACGAAATGGGTTTCCTCGTCCAGCCATGCACTGGTTTCCCTCCTTATAGTGCCAAAACTGTTGAGGCCTAGAAAATAGTAGACAACAATAGTAAGGGATTCTCCCCAGTAAATGTTCCCAACTAGCCCGTTACTGTTTGGTATGGGGAATCCGTCCAGTTTGTGGTCTAGATATCGTAGGTCAAGTAACAAAAATAAAAGGTTTTACTAGTTGCGGCCCGGTCCACTGTGTATGTTTTAGTTTTTTATATTTAATTATGAGATGCAAGTTCCTATCTAAGAATGCAGATTGAGAGAGAATACGAGGAGCGGTCACAATGTGATGCGCATGTTCTTACCTCTCGTCTTAAACTCTCTCGCATCTAAATCACACATAGCAACAAAACTAAAACTAACTATCTAACTTATCCCTAGGGAGCAATATTATCATTCATTAATGAGTAATGTGTTTTGTGCATGCATTAAGAAAAATCATAGATAGCTGATACTTCTTTCAAAACACATGAACATTTAAACATATTTGAACAACCAGATAGCCAATTGTTTATGAACAACATTCATTACTCATAGTGGAAAATTCATAGAACAAACTAGAGAGTATTCATATAAGAACATAGGTTCAAAGAGTTAGAACGATCTCACAGTTAATGGACACAAGACTAAAAACGAAATAGTTCACATTTAGCAAATCCATGGCACAGCATTTGAAAAATTCCACAAAGCTTTGTCCAACAGGAAACTTGTAATCTCTTTATGCAAAAGGAAATAGTTCTTCTTACATTAGATTCTCACAAATCTGTCTGGGAAAAAGTCCTATATTCCCTCTAACTTTCTAATATTTAAACAAAACAACAAAACCCTTAGGCTGCCCCCCCCCCTGGGTGACCTTTGGGATCCCCCAACCATTTAATCTCACAATTTTGTCCTTTTGTGAGTGCTCATGATTCATATAATGCGTTACATTTCGGATTAAGACTTATGAGCACTTCATAAAATGGGACCAGCTCAGTAACTGATGCACCTTTTCCAAGCCTGGGAATTTGCTGCTATCGATTCTGTTTTTTCTTTTATTTGTCCTTTTTAAGATCCCGTTGATCTCAGAACATATTTTCCTATCAATTTTCAGCCAACTCCCTTCTGCTTTGTCCTTCTTCGCAACAGTAATCATCAAACTAGGTTTGGAGAATCTTCTAAGTCCGTCTGTAGTTAAAACGAAAAATTCATCATTAATTCGGATTGCATATTTTCAAAAAATATAAACCATACTAACAATAAAACTAAAGATCAAAAGTAAGGGGCCCTGTATTGCGCTCTCATCGTGAAAACCCCAAAACGATAAAAGCATCTGAAACCTCCGTTGTCCATAAAATAAGGTAAAAACACACACAAAACGAGGAGAAAAAATCTCATCGGTGGGAAAAATAAGCATCGAGCAGATAAAACTCCTCATCGGTGAATGGAAAAACTACAAGTCGGAAGGTTAGTTCACTAAGCCGCTGCAATGGCGGAAACCAAAAACTCTAAGGATCCTGGGTCAGCATAAAACGTTGAGGAAATAAAGCATTAAAAGTTTCCGCATCGGAGATCAAAACAACTATAGCATTGGATGGTCAGCTTGCTAAGGAGCTGCAATGGAGGAATTCACATGGACTAAGGGTTCCGTAGAAAAAAAAAACATCGACGAAAGTCAGGACAAACCATCAGCGAACATAACAGCTAAGCATTGGGCGATTATTTCATTGAGGATATGCAACGACGGGTAACAATCAAACTACGACTTCTGCAATCCAATGAAAAATTCGGAGATTGGAAACTTTAAGACTACGAATCGGCAAAATAAAATAAGGATCTCTGCAACGTCGGTAAGATAAACAACAAGGTTTCCAAAATGACGATGTCGCTTGAGATTATAACTTCGACCAACTGTCAAACAACATCTCGATAGTGAAAAAAAAAATCATCGCAAGGCAAAAGTTCGAACCAATAAAACCACAGAATCGGTGGATTTAAACTTATCCAATGGCCCGTTCTCCATTCGTCCTCCAAAACAGCGGTGATATAGGAGACTAATGCTTCGACTGCTAGTTGAAAAATATTCTGATAAAATAAAAAGCATAGTCATCTAAAACAATCAAAGGTCCGAACAGTAAAAACCACGGAATCGACGAGGATTAAAACTGTCCATTGGGTCATTCATCATTTAGTTTCCACAATGACGACTGTGTAGGGAACTACGACCTTGAATCAAACTTCAAATGAATTCCGATAGTGTTCAATAAACATCGCAAATTAAATAGTTGATTAATAAACCAAGGAATTGGTGACAATCAAAACTATCCATCGGGTCGTTCATTGTTTAGCTTCCGCAATGGTGGCTACATAGAGAACTATAGTCGTGATTCATGTTCAACTGACCTCCAAAAAACCAAATAAAAAAAATGTTAAGTTTCGAAAGACTTTGGCGGTGCAGCGATAGAAGTAGTTTGTTTCTTCTCCGACACTGCGGCTACAAAGAGAACTAAAACTTTGACTCGAATAGAAATAGACTTCCGATAGCACTAAAAGAAATCATTCATATCAAAGGACACCATTTTCAAATTGAACTTTAAACTCCATGACCCAAAGCATTTGCAGACACAACAATTTTTCGAAAAGCATGAAAACAGTTGACCTCGAAACAATCCAAACTGTAGCAGAGGGAAAAGCAAAACAGATTTCATGAATCCAAACCATTTTAGGCAAGATAAAATCAAAGGGGGTCCAAAATTTTAAAAAATTTGGGGAAAACAGTTACAGCTGCAATTTAGGAGGAAGAAACACAAGTCTTTCATAGGGATATCTTATGTGTTAGCATAGTAGCAGTAGTAGGAGACTGAAGAATAGCGAAAGAGGACCTAGAAAGGCATGTGATAATGTGAAGTTACCCTTGTTCTAGGGTAATGGGACTGAGGATCCCAATCAGTACTGGTTCTTATGTGAAACAATATGGACAGTGAAACAAGTACAAGAAAAAATGTCAAAAAGTGACAACTAGCGACAACCTTTCGAGGCTGAGCATTGGATTGGTACATGGAATTTGTATTAAGTACCAATAGGACACCCTCAAAATACCTTGGCGTAGATCAAAACTAGACTAATTGAGGAATTTAAAAAATCCAAAGTTTGAGTCACAATATATCACCAAGTTGAAGGAAACAAAGAAATATACGAATGAGTCGGTCTGGGATTTTGATCAACGGTTCAAAAATATGATGTCTAAGGTCAAGTTTTGAATGAGCTGAGAGATGTACAACATAAGGAATGGTTTATTGTAACATTGGTTCCACACATTCGCATGCCATTAATGCATCAAAAGATTCCATCCCAAGCTGAAGCTTTGGAGATCACGAAGAAGATGGAAGCTTCACTAGTTGGCGAAATGGGTATTGGGATGATATAGATCCAGTCGCAATAAGTGAACCTGAATATTCAGTTACAGGATTTTAAAAAGGGAAAAGAAATCCATGAAGAAGTATGGTGCAGTCGATGTAGAACATAAGGGCATTATAAGGATCAATTCCCAGACTTTCGGGAATACTTACAAACTAGAGCCCCTAATCCACTAAGTCAAGGAAAATTTCCATGGTGTTGGACTATTTAGACTAGAGGACATGGGTCTGAAGAGTGTGTATACCTTCAGAAGGTTGTTTTGAATCCAACAAGTCTATTTTGTACCTTTTGTCGATCAATTGGTCATGAAGAAAAGGACTGCAAAGAATATGATTTTCTCGAAGAGAGAACCATGGATACATACTTTATGAAAGAAGAATAACATTGAATAAGAGAAATACCACAACAACAACCTCAATTTGTTCAACAACAACCAGATTTTGTTCAAGAACAATCGTAGTTTGTTCAATAGAAACTAGAGTTTGCTTAACAACAATCGTAGTTTGTTCAACAACAACCGTATTTTGTTCAACAACAACGGTATTTTGTTCAACAACAACTATAGTTTGTTCAACAACAACCGATGTTGGCTCAACAACAATCGTAGTACACTCCTCTGTAGCCTAATCAGCAATAGAATTTCAACAACCGCAATATCAACCGCGAGGATTCCATGGAGGATTTTGTAGAGGTCGCATTATAGGATTTGGTCATGAAGGTGCTATGGGATGAGCTCGTGGACCAATAACATGCTATAATTGTGTAGTTTTTGGGCATTACCAAATATTATGTTTGAATATACATTCTTGATGTACCTATTGCAGTGCCTCATATCATACTCTTGAGGATTTCTCACAATTGATTGCAAAGTGGCAAGCAAAGAATGCTTCACCACCACTGGAGAACCAAAACCAGAACCGAAACGCAGTTCAAAATCGAGATCCATGATCAAATGTAGGGAATATTTCAGCTAAACCAAGAAATCAACCAACCTATGTCAGAGTAATAAATCATGGAGGAGAAATGATAGGGTTTTATGTACCATTACCAAATATTGGACCATTAGCTTGGAAGAATGTGTGGTTCGATGTTGACACCGATAAAGAAACTTTCTTCGACACAAGAGACATAGTGAACTGAAACAATGGTAAGCTTCCTATCTATGAAATTCCAACAATGTTTGATTCTAAACAATGCTAGGACCATTGAGGAAGGTCGATACATTGCAAATTTTTTTGCAAAGATGTCTATCGCTAGCAAAATATCCTGATGCATTACTAGAAATAGCTAGATTGTTGTACCGAAAGGAGAAAGTGTGACAAGACCATGCTATGAATTCTTTGCATAAGAAGAAAATAGGGAAGGGAATGAGGGTGAATGTCTAGATAAATGACTATGATGTGGATTCAATCATTTTGGATATATGATTAGACGTCAATATTCTTACGAAGTAAACATGGGAGAGAACGGGGAAACTATAGTTGGTTTGGTCTCTGGTACAACTATGAATTGCGAATTAGGTGAAGGTATTGCCAATCGATAGAGTAACCCATCTACTTGTTGAAGTTGAATGATTAAATAAATAAACAGACTTTGACATCATTGAATTAGTCGACGAAAGAAACTTCTATCCCTCAGTGATGCGAATTGGATGGGAAAATGACAACTTGGTGGTTATCAATTTCAAGAAAAGAGTGATGACGTTTGAGAATAATGATGTGCAGATCATTGACCCATTAGATCTTAGTGAAGGTCGACGATATATTGAATCGATGAAAGAGGAAGTAGTGGGAGGATGGGATCATGCCTATAATATTTCTAAATAGTACATCAATCCCACCGCATACAGAGAGCTAGGATGGAAAAGTACTAGCTCTACATCATCGAACTTCGACGATGCACTAGACAACTGGAAGAACTGGTTACATGAAGTATCAATTCAAAAGTGTGGGAAAGTCACCTAGTCACTGCGCTATGTCACAACAGGATTTGTCGAACTACTGAAATATGAAGGACTACCTAACTTGGATGGGTTTATTAACGAATTCAAAGATAAAGTATTAGATCCTCAGTGACCATTGGCACTGGAATAAGCACTAAACGATACTCCAACAAGATTGTGGGATACACAAAAGACCTCGATAAGAGACTGGAAGATATGTCGCAGAATAATGGAAGTTCCATTTGGGGAAGCAGAGCTCTACAAAGGAAATAAGTATGATGGATAGGATGACACCAACAATCATCTGGTCGCATGCCAAACTACATAGGTGTTGAGGCCAAAAGAATAATGGGTACATGAATTTTTACATACATTAGACGCAGTATCACGAAGATGGTATGTCTCGGCTGAACTACGAAGGGAAATTACAACGTGGGAATAATTAAATATCTACTTCATTGATGCTTTCAACTTTGTGAATGATGATCTGATCATACCTAGTGCACTCCAGCACATATGCAATATTGTGTTGGAAACAGTTTCAGGGGAATCGTCGATAGAAACACAAGGGACACCGGTAACACAGATAATGATGGAGTGCGACAATGTAATAGGTGAGCCTCATGAAGAGGATGATCCAAGAGAAATCAACATCTCATAATCAAAAGGAAGTCATGATATCATCGCACCATAAATGACATCTGAGAAAATCATGCGACCGCTCGAGACAAGAAAGGTCAATATTGGGACAACAGAGGAACTAAAATTTGCTAACATTGGGGAATACTAGGATGAGACAACCATGGAAAAAATTATTGACCTATTGCATGAATTTCAGGATTTATTTCCGACAAAATTCTCTGAGATTAAGGGGATTTCAGGTGAGTTGGATGAGATGAAAATCCCTTTGAAGCCAGATGTGAGACCAGTGAAGCAATGACCGTATAGATTGAACCAACGATACAAAGAACACTTCAAAGTAGAGTTAGAATAGATGTTGCATGCTGGAATTATCAAACCTATTGAAGAGTCAGAATGGATTAGTACGATGGTTGTTAAAGACAAAAAGATGAGATAAATACAAATATGTGTCGATCTAAGGAATTTGAATGATGCAAGTATTCATGATCCGTTCCCAACACCATTTACATATGAAGTATTGGAAGAGTCGGAGGAAAAGATATCTACTTGTTCACAGATGGATTTTCAGGCTATCACCAGATAAGGATTATGAAGGAGGATAGGAACAAGACCAGGTTCATGACAGAATGGGGATGTTTTTAGTACACAGTGATGTCGTTCGATCTAAAAAATGCACCTATAATTTTTTCAAGGATAGTTTTCACAGCTTTTAAGGACTTCATACACAAATTCATAGCAATCAACATGGATGACTGGACCATATATGGGTTGGTAAGAGACCACAATGCGAACCTATGATTAATACATGAAAAATGGTGACAACATCAGATCTCGCTGAATTTGAAGAAATGTGTATTTTGTGCCTCGTTTTGGATTTTGTTGGGACATACTGTATGTAATATTAGAGGAAATTTGAGGTCTAAAATGGGGCTCCTAAGGAAAATCATAAAATAATAGTTAAAATAATAAAATAATAGTTATTAATTTTGGAGGAATAATGAAAAAACTACTTTGTTTGTTCGTATTTTTGACATATCTCCCCATGTTTTTACTCAAATTATGAATGGGAGAGCTCGTTGGATGAAGAATTCAATTCCGCATCCAATGAGTACCCACACTGTATACTTTTGATGGACCCCTCTACCCCCCCGCCCCAAAAAAAAACCTGAAAAATGTGATGACGACATCATCATCATGTTTTTCAGGTATTTTTTTTTTTGGGTAGCGGGGTCCATCAAAAGTATGCAGTGTGGGTACTCGTTGGATGTGGAATTAAATTCCACATCCAACGAGCTCTCTTGCTTGAAATTTGTGTAAAAACATAGGGAGATATGTCAAAAATATGAACAAAAAAAGTAGTTTTCTTTTATGACAAATATGTGAATTCAACCATTATGGTTGACTCATTTTATTGAAATTCTATTGGTTCTTGTATTCCAACTCACATAATTTATTGTCGGTGCGTTTTCTTATAAGGCCCATTTTATACCCCAAATATCCTCTAATGGAAGGTATGTTGGTTAATCCTTCCAAGATCGTGATAATGGTTGAACTACCCGCACTGTAACGTCCCGGTTTTGACCCCGTTTGCATAATGTATATAATGTAATTAATCATGGTGAGGAGCTAAAGGAAAAATCCCCACCATCGATTTGGTTGTTTATGTTTCGGCAATAGGGATAGTTGCCGATGGTATATCGTGCTATTTGGCACATTATAAGTCGGCATCATGTAAACATGCACATCAAATAAAACTAAAACCACAAACAGCTACGGCAGTGCAATGTTGAATGAAAAGGGCATGGTTCCAAAGGATAAGGGGTGGGGGATGTCAAACCTTGGTCTATGGGGGAAAAACCCATGTGTTGCCACCTTGTTTGTTTTACCACCTTTCTTGTTTCACCAACCTCTTCAATGTCTTGTTTTGGGTAGTTGAGGCAGTTATGGCTGCTGGTGGTTGGGGGCAGTTATTGTCTTTGGGAGTGGGGTGGCAAGACTGTCAGTCCCTTGCCCACATGCCCACTCCACCCATGACTGCATTCACTCCTCCCTCCCACGACTCCATTTCTCCATTCTCTCCACGACTGTCTGTTTCCCCCTCATGCACTCTCCCTTCTTGCCATGGTATGTTGGTTCCTCGCGTTCTATTGTTCATCCTCGCGCAGAGGAGGTTCGGCTTCCTCACACCGGTTCACTCCCAACGTAGGGACGTATGCAGCAAGAGGTCGACTCAGTTCCCTCACGTGCTGGTTGGTTTACTGTTGGTTCATCTCCTCATGCGGGGCTGAGTGAGGAGGGTGTGCGACCTCTGTTCGGGGGATCCTTATGTAGAGGTCAGGTCTATTTTTCCTCATGCATAGGCAGTGGTTCTGCTGGATCTCATGCAGCCAGGAGAGGAGCTGTTGATTGATGATCATTCACGTTCTTCCACCAAGTGGAATTGGGTATGTTTTCCCCTGTGTTTTTCTATTGGGTGCAAGTTTTCCTCACGCACAGACCGTTGGAGTCGTTTTCCCATGTCGTGAGTCGTGCTCACTCATTGCGTTTTGGGACTGTTGTCTTCCCTGCATGTTTTGTTGGCTGTGGTGTCCAATCTTGTTTTGGACCACTGTGGATTTCCAATCTGTGGGTTGAGTTTTCCTCTGTCCACGCTAGGAGTTGGCCTCTCCTCTGTTTTGTGGACTGTGTGATGTTGCCCAGCCGTTCCATTGGGGAATTGTGTGTGCTGTTGGCTAAGTTTTCCTTGTTTTGGAACTGTGGATTGTTTCCATCATTCATTGTGAGTTTGGGCTACTGATATACCCTGGTTTGGGTGTTGTTGTTGAGTTGTTTTGGCCACGTTAGGGCCAAGAGAAACTCGGTGTTGTTTGGTGGACTTGATCTGTGCTCATCTTTTGTTTGGGATTATTCCTGGTTGTCTTTGCCTTTTTCACAGGGCCGTGAAGGGATTGTTTTGCTGCGTGTAAGTAGCGGTTGGTCTTCGGATTGTGCTGGCTTGGCCGGTTGTTGATGGCCTGATAAACCCAGCGGTGTTGGTTTGGTTGATTGTGTCCCTCGGCTATGTGTAATCCTGCGTTGACCCTTATCCTTGGAGGAATCATGCCCAGCTCAGGGGTGGCAACGCTGCTAAGAGATTGATGAGCACGCTGGCCTATGGTTGGGTGGAACGTTGCAGCGACGTAGCTGGTTGCGGGCGAGTTCTTCATTGAAAGATAAGTGCTGCTAGTTACTTCATCTTTGCAATTTATATACTGTTTCGTGAGAAATGATGAACATGATTAATGCTAGAATGTATGTCTGCTTCCGCTGTATGATTAAAGAATTATGCATTGAGTAACTGTGCATGTAAAATGATGGATTGTGCATCCTGTTATGCACCATGCTAAGCTTTTAATTTCAGCATTGATTTATACCTGTTTATGTTCATGGGGCTGTTTGCCCGTATGCTTGGTGTTGGTTGCATCCTCTTCGCCAATCTGAGGGATGGGGACGTGACACGGACCAAAGAAAATAAAACAAATAAGGGAGACGTTGGGTCACACTGGCTATTATCAGAAGTTCATAAGGGGATACACAATAATCATAACAGCTATGGAGAAATTGTTGAAGAAGGATGAGAAGTTCAAATGGAAAGATGAATGTCAGCGAAGTCTCTATACTCTGAAGCAGAAAATGGTCACATCACTGATATTAGTTTTTCCAGATTGGATGAAAGAATTCGATTTCCATGCTGATGCATCATTGATTGCATTATAATTAGTGTTATCTCAAACAGGAGAAGGAGGGATTGATCACCCAATTGCTTTCAAAATTTGTAAGTTGTCTACTGCGAAAAGGAACTATATAAGAACATAAAGGGAAGGATTGTCGTTGGTGTATCAGCACTGAAGTACCTGGTCAAAAATCTTGTGATGGGGGGAAATATTTTTTGATGATTACTTATCTTGCAAGCGTTCTACTTTGAGATCATCGTGAATCCAGGAAGGTTGAATACAAGGCCAAATCTTCTGTCGAAGAAAGAGATTGTAGAAGAGCCCAACATAATCAAGGATGGCCTACCTGATGCACATTTGTTTAAGATTGAAATGGTGGATGACCATTATGAGAAAATCATCCAATTCTTGATGACATGGAAAGCACTGGAGGAATTCAACACAATCTAGAAAAATCAACTAGTCGTTAGAGCTGCATATTTTGAGATTGCAGAACAACTCTACAAACTGGGGCTAGATGAAATATTACGGCAATATGTCCTACCGCATGATCAGGAGAGAATATTGGCAGAAGCACATAATGGAGTCATAGAAGGACATTATGGAGGTTGCACAAACATAAGAAAGATACTTTGAGTTTTTCTATGGTGGCAAAAAATGCACAATGATGATGCAAATTATGCTAAGAGATGCAACATTTGTAAAAGAATGGGGAAGACATCACAACGAGATGAGATGCCATTAGTACCACAGGTCACAAATGGGCTATGGATTTTTTGGAACCCATTAATCCTCCAGGAAAACAGACGGGAGCACGATACTTCATCACTACGACAAACTATTTGACACGATCGGAAGAAGAAACATCAGTGATGGATTCTACTACTGCGAAAAAAACCTGGTTCTTATTCTACAACGTGGTTACTCGATTTGTTTGTCCCAAGATACTGATGAGAAACCAAGGGAGTCACTTTGTTAATAAAATGATTCATGTGATGATAGAGGAATTTCAGATCCAACATAAGAAGAGTACTCCATATCGCCCATGAGTGAATGAAATAGTTGAGGCATTCAACAAGGTGTTGGAACATGTGATAACCAAGGTATGTAACACAACTTGTGATTATTGGGATTTGAAAATCCCTGTGATATTATGGGATTACAGAACCACATGTAAGAGATTGACGGGACAAACACTATTCAAGATTGTCTATGAAGAAGAAGTAGTAATAGCCTTGGAGTACATTGTTCCCAGCCTACGCATAGACGTAGCGACATGAACATGAGATGAAGGAGTGGTTGAACAAGGATTGAAAAAATTATTAAAACTTGAGGAGGATCAGTTCATTACAGGTTTCCATCAACAAGTGGAAAAATATGAATAGAAGGCATGGCATGACCGCCATGTGAAAGCAAATTACTTTTAGTGCAGATTTATGGTTCTCCTATATGACAACATGTTCACGAAGCACCCAGGTAAGTTACAAATGCATTGATTAGGACCTTATATGATTAATTTCATCACTAAAGGAGGTGTGGTGCAATTACAATGAATATATGGAGCATTGCTACCCAAATTGGTAAATGGAAGCTTGCTAAATCCCTATTGGGATAGCCAGTTGCAGCACCATGACGGATACGCTTGCCATGGAAAATATATATAT